>ML832593.1:55492-86012 GCA_009831015.1 Picea engelmannii
AAAATCTCTTAAACCACTTTGATTACTTTGACCTTTTGGGGTTTCTAGATGACATATGAGGGTCCTCCAACTTCGTAAGGCCATAACTCTCAAACCGTGAGGAGTTATGTGACGTTCTACATACCACCAGAAATGGCATGACAAGAACTATCCATTTAGGATATTTTCCCTAACAAATTCACTTTCCTTCATCTCATTATTCCACAATTAATCATGGGTTCTCTTACTCCACAAAGCGTCTTCCCATGAAGGCTTTCACCATAAGGGGACCACTTTGGATTTCATCCATATTTACTTCTTATCAACCATGAAAAAACAATAATGAGTCATATTTACATCAAACACTATTGGTTCCATTACCCAAACCTTTGTGCTATGGGTCTTTCTTCAAGGGTTGACATCAATGACAACCAACCTTAATCAACAGTCACAACCATAAAAATATTATGTTCCTTACACGTGTTCTCGGGAAAATATTTGTCATCACAATTATAACAAAGACCCTTGAGTTGATGTTTATCCATTTCAGCCCTGGTAAATTTCTGGATCTTGAGGGGAGTTGTAGGAGGGGAATAATTGGTGGGTTTAGGGAGAGTAGCAAAGGAGGTTTTGTGGGTCTGGGACGGATACAATCTATTGTGATTCCTTGGATCGTTGGGTAGCTTCCAACCAAGTTTGGGGTGTGCCATGTGAACATATGCATGAATTTCATCTTTGAGGATACTGATAAAGAATTCCCTAAAGAAAGCATCTGACATGCCCTATGTTCTGATCTCCAAGTGCTTAAATGCGACAATAAAGTCTTCCATTGTCCTAAATTTATTTAACTTGGTCAAACGGTCTAAATGGTGGGTGTCATATTTGAAGCGGTCATAAAGTTCGACCACAAATTGTGTCCAAGAAACATACCCTTGGCATGCATTTTTTCTCCATTTCCACCATTTCCATTGTTCTGGATCTAGATGTAGAACACCATAACGAAGCTTGGATAAATCATCAGTAATTCCATGCAAAGAGAAATAATGTTCCCTTTGGGTAACCCAGCCTATGGGATCCAATCCATCAAATTTTTTCACCTCAATTCTTGGAGGGAATAGGTCTCGATAAAAGTGGGTAGTATGAGGACATTGGTAATGGGAACAGTCATGGTCATCCTGATAAGATGGTTTTTCAGAAGAGGAAGGGGTCCGGGAATGGCCCATGAAGTGTTCAAAGGTGGATTTGAGGTCTTTGAGGTCTTTGATGTAGGAACATTGTTCCTTGAGGATCTCAATAAACGAATTGATTGAGCTAAGGTTGGCATTCATATTCTTGATTCTGGTTTTGGTGGGTTCCAACAATCAAGGTATTGAGTTCTTGCGATCGTGTGGTATCGATTTGGAAAAATGGGCAAGAAAATGGTATAGGGGAAACAAAATGGGTCTGGAGGGGTGGGTGGGACCACTAAGAAAAAGGGTGTCAAATGATAAGTACCACTATGATCAGGGAGAAAAGGGGGATCCAATGAGATATGGTCCAAATAAGGGTGCAGAGAAGGGTTAGGTTCACAAAAAAAAATTGTGTTAAAAATGAAAGGAATCACTAGAATCGGGTCGAAGAGAGGAATCCAGTGGGATAGGTCCCAAATAAGTGTGTCGACGGGACCACTAATTTTTTTTCGTCTTTTTTTTTAATCTTCCAGAGTTATACCCTGGCCTAAATAATACTGTAGTGAATAAATGACCAAATGCTTAACAGGAAGAAATGTGTAGTAATTTCGCAACCATAATGTAGAAGGCACAATTGCGTAGCAATAGATGTTCTATGTTCTAGTTTTGTTTTGGTCCACTAGGGTAGGATATTCAGTGTTTCTACATAAAAGGGTTTTCCTTGTGCTATACCTCTCTGATATATGTGCAGGGTCCAACAATATCACTCGACCCAATATCTCAAGGAACCAACTAAGGAGGCTAGACTGTGCCCTTAGCCATACTACCCAACTACCCAGTTACTAAAGAGTATCATCCCTAGTGTTGTTCTCGGTGGAACTATAGCAGTCAGATGGCTAATAAGTTTATCTATGTAGGGATTCAAGAGATATAGGTTGATCTGGATACAAGTGTTTTATGATGCGATACTACTCAAAGGGGTACCAACATGGGTTACAAGGGTGGCCAACATATGTGTGCTTAAGTACCTATTGTATTTCCTATGTGTATGACTCCCCGACCATGAATTTATGAGTGTAACGACAAATATATGTAGCTTTAAGATGGCAGAATATGTCTCTACCTTGAAAACATTTAACCAACAATTTTCCACCGAGGAAGATGCTATGATACTACTTGTAGTATTCCAGATATAAAATAGTATGTTGAACAAAAATATTTTAGCATAGAAATGACAGAGAAACAATGATATAACCAGAAAAATACTAGGATAATACTAGAATAACACCAGAAAGAGAACCTTGATTAATGATAGCAATGCTCACTTTCCTCTTCGAGGGGGAAACCTACAACAGAGCAGAGCTCTATTACAATAATCTCTAAGAAAATATTTCTCATAACCTCTATTCCTATTGATATTAAATCTATCTATTCAAAAGAACAATCTAGGGAAGATCCTTCTAGAAGAAGAAGCTTCTATTAGGTCTTCTTACATTTGACTTATTCCTCCTTATTGATAGGCCTTATTAATATTTTCCTTTATTACATGGAATTATATTTATCTACCTACGTGAGGGTTTAGGGAGGTTAGGTCCCTAACATAAATGATTTACAAAAGAAGGCAGTAAAAAAAGATGAACTACAAAGGATGATGGATTCAAATGAAGCTAAGCTAGAAGTGATGATGGATACTAAGATGGATGGATTAAAATGGGAGATCATGGAAGGGTTGAAAAAGTTGTTAATAGAGAGGCCATCTGAAAGTCACAATGTATCCCATGAAATTAATGATGAGGACACAAGGAAGATGAATTAAAAATGGAGAAACTCCATCTTTGGGCTGAAGACCAGCCACTTTCCTAAGATCGATATGAGGAATTTTGATGGAAATGATCCAATCACATGGCTACTCCAAATGGAGAAGTTCTTTCATCTACATGATGTTCCACACACACAAAAGGTATGAATTGCATCCTTATATTTAGAACCTAATTAGTTTGTGTGGTATTGATGGATTTTTTGTCGTAAATCACTTATCACTTGGACATTTTTCACGGAAGAAATGATAGAACACTATGGGGATACAAGGAGAAATACCTTCTTTGGGCAGTTGATAAATCTCGAGAAAAATAGTTCAATTGCGGAGCACATTGAGAACTTCCAAAGATTGAATATAAGGGTAACATATATTCTATATGGGCACTTGATCGATGTCTTCATATGAACTTTAAAGGATAACATTCAACATGAGGTTCACCTTTGGGAACCTAAATAATTGGAGAATGCATTCAGGGTGGCGAGAAATGTTGAAAGTAAAAATATGGCCATGGCTACTAGAAGGACCAACCCTAACATCTATCGATAGAACATTGTTCCTTCTTCTAAACCACCTCAACCTATAAAGTTGACACCTCAAAATTGGAGGAAATAAAATCAAAAGGTTTATTCTTGAATTTTGACATCAAGTATAGTAAGGGACATAAGTGTGGTGAGAAGAAATTATTTTACATAGATTGTGATGAGGAAGAAGAAAACGAACAAGAACCATATCAAGATGAAGATGCAGAAGATATTTCTTTTGAAGAGATGACTCCCACCATATCATGTCATGGGTTGGCTATAATTATCAATCCTCAAACCCTTATTTTCCCTCGACCAAGTTTTGGAGAAACTTGGTTGTGTTTGACCATTTTTGGGACTTCGATAGGCTGGTCGATGGCGGAGCACCCAGGTGAAGTGGAGATCACGGGATCTCACCCCTTTTTGTGGGCGTTTTGGGATTAGGTTTTATGTAATGGGTATGGGATGTCGGCCCATGGGTTTACCCATGTTTAGGCCCAATTTGTAATGTATAAATAGATATCTAGGCAATATAAGAAGAGAGACCTAGTAGAATCGACTTAGTGTGGATCTAAAGGATTTGTGCATACCATGTGTTAAGACTTGTAGAGCTAAGTGCAAGTGATTGTAAGAATCTTGTGTGCAGACTGTCTAAGAAGGATTTATTCTGTGACTTAATTCGGGGAAGGAGGATCTGGAGAGGTGCGTACAGATCTCCTGTCCTATGCGGAGTTGGTTTTCTGGCTCAGTGCATGTAAGAAGATTGAAAGAAGATAATAAATAAGAAGAATAGTTGTTGGGCGTATCCCTACATTGGGGTGAATCACGTACATCATGTGTTCTAATTGCTTTGTGTTATTGATGTGATTTATTCTTAGTACTGAATCTTTATGTATGTTAGATGCATTTGATGTAGTATCTTAGTGCTTAATAACATGAATGAATGCTAGATCTGATCTAGTTCTATGTGCTAAGTGCTTGGATGTGTTAGATATTGTTGAATACTGCGCTATTATGTAATTAGGGTTTTACCTGCGATGTCAATAAAGGGGTAAATACTAATGAATATTAACTACTAAGTGCTCTATTAAGTATTGTGATCACAGATCTGTGTCCCAACTAGGTTGTAGACACTTGAGTCCTACAACCCCCCCTGCCTCTACCTCAGGTGAGACTTCATATGCTTCACAGGTGTTTCCGAAAGGGTTGGTAGTTAGGGTTTTTTTGGTTCGTTGAACCCCGGATATGCCCCTGTGCCAACAAATGGTTTCGTTGTCAGTACCTGAAACTGTGATCGTTGGGAACTGAAGAAAAGAGAAATCTATGTGCATATATCTGTTGTTGTAGTGCGTAGTACTTTACTTGACTTGTGAAGCTCCGTTCCAAGAAGAAAAGTTCAATCTGAAGAAAAGAGGTAATATCTTAAAGCTTGGTGCTCTGATAAAGGTAAGATAAGTGGATTTTTTTTTTTCGAAAGAATGGATCTAGGTATATTTGATAAATTTCGTCCTAGTCTAAAAACTAGGGCACAACTAGAAGAAAGAAGATATGATATGAATAGATCTGATAGAAATAGTGAAAGATATGTTATTCCTATGCACAGAAATAATTTTTGGACTAACAAGTAGATGCAGGACCCTAGAAAGAATTTTTTGCAGGTCTATCACTGTGATCCTAGTGCACAATACAGGAAAGGTTGGGGATCGTTTAAGAGAAAGAGAGGATTGAAATTATGTTATAATTGCAGAAGACCGGGACATCTTGCTAAGGAATTCCTTGGTAGAGATCCTATTTTCCTTTGTTGTAAGGATATTGGACATGAAGTTTTAGATTGCCCTAGAATGATTTCTAAAGTTGAAAAGATGAACATGAGACAAGAAAACCATGAAGAAGGTCAAGAGACTAAGAATATGCCAAAGAACCAGAAAGAATCAGAGGCTATATTATTGCAGATGAAAAAAACATTGAATGATCACAGAGACATCTGTTTATTAGAGATATTAAAAGAGAAAAAGTGCATAGAAATAAGAATATGAGACTTCGACATAGACTGCGTATTGGATACAGAAACACAGGTGAACATTATGCCATAATGTACTTGGGAAATTTTGGGAAAGCCTTCTATGATTCATTCATTGGGAGGAATAGGATTGTTTAAAGGAAATATTATAACTGTATGTGGAAGACTTACTCATGTACCTATGAGTGCTCATTGAGAATCGACAAAAGAAGAATTCTAGGTCATCAAGTTTGATGAGAACAACACTCCCTTTTCACTTTTGTTAGGAAGGACTTGTATTGAGAGAGATCAGATCCAAAGGAGAGAGGAAGAGGAAGCTATAGAACAGAAAAATAAAGAATTAAGGGATTTCATGGCTAAGAGAATAGCGCACTTAATACAAGAACAAGAGGACAAATGGAAGCAAATAAGGGCTAGAGACTTAGCTATCGAATTTGAAAGAACACAAGAAGGCTTAAAGAACTTATCCATGTATAAGAGTAGAGCACTTTCTCCAGACACAGTAAGTGAAGAAGTATTATCCTCGAACCTTGTGAAATATCCTCAATAGTGCGAAGTTAATATGCTAAGAAAAGATAAGAACAATAATGGAAAGAGGAATCCAGAGATGCATATCATGGGGAAGAAAGAAAGAAAGATCAGTAAGAAGAAATAAAAGTTAGAAAAATTACAGAAGGTTCCATAAAGGACTTCGCAGAAGGAAGGCTTCCAAAACTTGAACCTCGTCGGAATAGCAGAACAACACTGACTGACACTTCGCCACAATGAAAAAATATGACCGTTGGAGGCGTCGTGACCATTAGGACGATGCTCCAGAACGACTAGAAACACAGTTATTTTCAGAACGTTTTCCATTGTACCATTGGGAGTGTGCCATAATGGATGGAATTATATCGATTGAGGCATTCCTGCTCGTTGGAGGAGTCTGTTACGATGTTGTCTATTTATATCGTTGAATGTTGCACCGAGGACACTTTTGCGAATTGTGATTATCCGATCCCATAGAGAACTAATTGATTCCATGCAGTGCTTATTGAGACCTCACCACCCGTTCTGCTTACCTTGAGCATTTGTCTACCTATCCGAGATATCTGATCTTGAGCATGTATGTCGAGCGACCTTAGCAGAGTAAAGAAATCTGTCGAGGAGATACTAATAGACCTCATGGTTGAGAAGGTCATGTCGATAGGAGAACAAGCCTCATCGATGAGAGGATTGCATGCCTCCCCATTGAATGCATGTCAATCTGAGCCATCCCGAACTACGAAAGAGAAACAAAACAAGCTTCGCAGCGACTTGGAAAACATGAAGCTCATCCCATCAATCCTTCCCGACTATATCCTGCCTTTGGCTGGCGTGGTTAGTCGTGATAGAATCCTGAGGGAATTTGACTATAAAATGATTACTGCGTACCTCCCGAAGGGGATATGCATAATTGGATTGCAGTTAGGACAGATTGTGATGCTAAAGATCAGTGATTTCAACTTGGGAGACCGCAAGAATTATGGAATCCTTGCCCCACATAATTATTTGACAAAGACAATAGGGAAGAAGTCGAAGATAATCCCCCAGGCATGAACCATGGACATTGCGAGATCAACCATCCTCAATGTGATGAATATACCACACTCCGACAGACATGAATAGGTTAACACATGTGTTAAACTCCTCTTGTCATGCTACCATGGTGGTTACCTGTGGTTGGATCAGTGCATCACCGTAGATCCGACGCTAATCCATCAGATCACCACATTGAGCATGCAAGGACCTGACCCTTAGTATTTTTACCCAGGGAAGCTTGCAGATCACACCCTGGCACAGTGCATAAAAGAAACTTACGACGATGTAGAGAAGGGGAAGTGGGGCTACAAGGTAGCCTCCATCCAAAATGGTGCAGTGCACCTAGATTTCCAATTGATCATTGGTAAGCACGTCAGGAAGAAAAAACCAACGAAGGTCATAGGGTTTGTCATCGACCTCATAAGAAAATGTGTCGAAGGGATGCAAATGAACTGGGTGAGATACTTCTTCAACCAGTTAGAGAAAGATTTTCCTGAAGCACAGGACCAGGGCTACGAGTTTAATTTTAGTTGGTTGTTGATTCTCATTTTCTTCATCTCTTAGGAGATGTTAGAAGGAGTGATATTCCTTGAAATTGAGTCATCTAAACCACTGGCCGCAATGTTCACTACGCTCTGGTATTCAAGCGACATGGAAAAAAAATCGAAATCCAATGCGGTGTTCCACACATATTATTTACAATTGAAGAGGGCCATTGAATCTTTCCCTCGCATGATGCCAAACACTCTACACAGGTTCAGGCAACTTGCGAAGTTTCATGCAGATAAGCATTTCATTTACATCACTGCATGTGGGGATGAACACAAGGAAGAGCTCTAGTCCTATTACAAACTCACAGAAGAGGACATGGAAGAAATAACCAAGGAATGGCTTGTAGGGTTCCTTGTACTGGTCGAACAGAAAAAAATCTCTGACCCCGACCTCATCGGAAGTCCTGTAATCACTTGAGAAGAGTATGATAGACCCAACAGGAATAGAAGGAAGAAGAAGGAATAAGTACAAGAAATGAACAGTGCATCAAAGGAAACTATACCATATTCACCAGGAGGAGGAGGAGATGATGAAGTAGACGAGGAAGAGAACGAAGGGGAAGAAAACAAACAATAACATGGTGAAGTGACACCACCTAAGGATCCCATAACGGAGGATGAGACATCCAAGAAAATAAAGGTTTCCCCTAAGAAACCATCATCACAGAATAAATCACGAGAAAATAAACCTCCATTATAGATTGTGCTCACAGTGGATGATATTGACCTCATCATCGTCGTTGTATCAACCTCAGAGGAAATTTTACAGCAAAATGAATCCAAACAGGAGACAATGTTTGACAGGATTGAGGTGGATCTCAAAGGGGTAAAGTAGGATCTTTATTTGAGCCGCTTAGGGTATACTGCATCATTGTCATCAAGGGGCATAGAAGTAGGATATGAGCCTGCCCAGCTACGCATATTAGCATATTCGACAGAGGCTCACCTTCGTCGGGTCTAGGAGGAAAAGGAGTAGGCCAGAGATGCATTAAAGAAAGAAAAGGTGGAATCCTTAGAGAAACTTTGGGTTGCGAAACAAGATAAATACAACCTCCAGGAGAAGTTTGTAGAATATAAAGCACAAATCCAGAAGGAAAAAGAACAGCTTCTCGTAGAGAAGATTGGAGTTAAAGAAAAAGTCACTAGAGCACTTCGCTCTGTGTCAGACCTCGCATATATAGAAGAAGACACAGTGGATATTCAAGTGGAGAAGCTCACTGAAGCTATTCAGCAGCTTCAAGCAAGAGTGGCAGAACTGGAATTGCAGGTAGTGCCAAGCACTTCATAAGAAGTGCGAGACCAGAGAGAAGAAATTGCCAGGAGTGCCATAGAAAGAATCAAGGCATTGGCCTTGGAATGTAAGCTATTCAACAACCGTAGTGCGTAGAACTATGAGCGCTTCGTAGAGGACCCATAACTATTAGCATTAGAAGCACATCTTCAAGAGGCAAAGTAGCAAGCATTGACAGTGCAAGCGCAACTGAAAATTCTTTTAGTAGTTGAGAATATGAAAAGGTCACAGAAACAACTCCCATTTCAGCAGTCAGTCCATGCCATCTAGAGTAAAGTCATGGAAGTGACACAGAGACTCTAACCGGTACAGGATGAAGCCTGCACACTTTTTAAGGAGATAGAGGGACAAGGAGCACAACTAGAACAATTAGTCACCTTGGTGGAACAATGCTTGGAAGGACCGATCACAAAGAAAGTCATTCAAGAGTTCATCGAGTAGGAGACTCTGGTGAAGCAGCAAGTTGAGGCATCTCGAGCCAAGTTCAAGGTCTTCGAAGCATAGTTTCCCAGATCAGAGTGACTCGGGGTGAGTCGTAGGTGATTGTTGGGGGCCTATTGGCCCTCAACCAAGTTTTCGAGAACCTTGGTTGTGTTTGACCATTTTTGGGACTTCGACAGTCTAGTCAAATACGGAGCACCCGAGTGAAGAAGAGATCATTGGATATCACCCCTTTTTGCGGGATTTTTGGGATTAGGGTTTATGTAATGGGTATGGGATGTCGACCCATGGGTTTACCCATGTTTATTCCCCATTTGTAATGTATAAATAGATATATAGGTGATGTAAGAAGAGAGAGCTAGTAGAACCGACTTAGTGCGGATCTAAAGGATTTGTGCATACTATGTGTTAAGACTTGCAGAGCTAAGTGCAAGTGATTGTAAGAAGCTTGTGTGAAGACTATGTAAGAAGTCTTTGTGTTGTGACCTAATTCGGGGAAGGAAGATCTGACGAGGTGCACGCAGATCTCTTGTCCTATGCAGAGTTGGTTTTGTGGCTCAGTGCATGTAAGAAGATTGAAAGAAGATAATATAGAATAAGAAGAGTTGGTGGGCGTAGCCCCACACTGGGGTGAACCACGTACATCATGTGTTGTAATTTATCTGTGCTATTGATGTGATTTATGCTTAGTATTGAATCTTTATGTATGTTAGATACATCTGATGTAGTATCTTAGTTCTTAATAACATGAATGAATGCTAGATCTGATCTATTTCTATGTGATAAGTGCTTGGATGTGTTAGATCTTGTTGAATACTACGTTGTTCTGTAATTAGGGTTTTACCTACGATGTGAATAAAGGGGTAAAGACTAATGAATATTAACTGCTAAGTGCTCTGTTAAGTATTGTGATCACATATCTGTGTCCCAGCTAGTTTGTAGACACTTGAGTCCTACAACCCCCCTGTCTCTACCACATGTGATACTTCATCTGCTTCATAGGTGTTGCTGAAAGGGCTGGTAGTTAGGGTTTTTTTGGTGCATTGTTGAAGCGTTGAACCTCTGGTCTTCCCCTATGCCAACAACCCTCAAGATCAAAGGAATATAAAAAATAAAAAGGTAATAGGGATAATTGATTCTGGTAGTACTCATAATTTCATTCATTGTAAATTAGCCAAAGCTCTAAATTGTTTTATATATCCAACGCCAGAGTTTCAAGTAATGATTGCAAATGGAAGAACTATCAATTTCTCAGGAAAATTCCATAAGACCAACCTTACTATGGGGGAATATGTAATGAATAGTCCAATAATTTCTATACCCATGGGTGGTGCTAATGTCGTACTAGGGGTCCAATGGTTACAATCATTGGGAACATTGGCTTTTAATTTTCAATAACGTTTCATGAAATTTTCATTGGAAAGAAACAAATTTGAGTTAAGGGGTATCACAGGGAAACCCAATAAGGTGGTAAGCTCTAATGGCATGAAAAAATTATTGAAAAAGAGGTGTCTGGGTGTAATTGTACAACTATTCTCACTATATGTCCAAACATCTAAGCCATCGATTCCCCTAGATCTTTAAGGGATCATTGATAAGCATTCCAAATTATTTGAAGATATTCCCATAGGTATTTCACCCACTCACGATCATGATCATGCTAGTCACTTAATTCCTAGGAGTGTCCCTCATAACATAAGGCCCTACAGATACCCTTATGCCCAAAAGAGTGAAATTGAGCGTATGAGTGAAGAAATGTTAGAGGCTAGAATTATTAGACCTAGCCAAAGTTCTTACTCTGCACCAATGGTAATGGTACTCAATAAAGAGGGATCATGGCGTATGTGTCCAGGTTACAGAGAGCTCAAAAAAATCACCATTAAAGATAAGTTTCCCATTCCCATCATTGATGAATTGTTAGATGAACTACATGGATAAATCTACTTCAAAAAGTTGGATCTCCATTCAGGGTACCATCAAATTATAATGAAGGGAGAAGATATCCCAAAAACAACATTTAGAACTCATGGACGCCATTATGAATTTTTGGTCATGACTTTTAGCCTTATGAATGCACCTTCCACATTCCAAGGGTTGATGAATTTCATTTTCAATCCCTTCCTTTGAAAATTTGTGTTAGTATTTTTTGATGATATACTAATCTATAGCAAGTTTTGGGAAGATCATGTTCATCATGTTGACAGGGTGCTACAACTACTAAAGTAGAAAAAACCTATATTTCAAATGACCCAAATGTTTCTTTGTGGTGAAGGACGTAGAGTATTTTGGGTCATATTGTATCTCATGAAGGTGTCAAGGTATACCCTAACAATATTAAAGCCATGATGGACTGGTTGATTCCCAAAACATTGAAGAATCTTAGAATAATTTTGGATTTGAAAGGTTACTACCGCAAGTTTGTTACAAACTATGGAAGAATAGAAACACCTACAAGTGCATTAACTAATAAGGATTCATTTTCATGGAATCCTGAGGAAACTCAATCTTTTGAAAAAATTAAAGAGGCAATGTGCAAATCTCCTGTCTTGACAACACCAGACTTCCAAAAATCCTTTATTGTGGAATGTGATGCCTCAGAAAATGGCATTGGTGTTGTTCTAATGCAAGAAGGAATACCCCTAGCTTTTGAAAGTCTACCACTCAAGGGAAATGACTTACACAAACCCATTTATGAGAAGGAAATGATGGAAATACTACATTCATTGAAGCAATGATGTTCTTACCTAATAGGTAGGGACTTCAAGGTCAAAACATATCATGACAGTCTTAAATATTTCTTGGAACAAAGACTATCTTTAGAAGAGAAACAAAAATGGGTGACCAAGATGTTGGGTTATGACTTTGAAATCATCTACAAAAAAGGGAAGTAAAATGTTGTGGCAGATGCACTCTCAAGAAAGGATGAGGATGTTGAGGCATTTCTCTGTGGTATCTCTATCATCCAACTTGATTAGATAACATAAGCAAGGGATGAATGGAATAATGGTGACCAAGTGTGGACTCTCATTCAAAGGTTGCAGTAGGATTCTGGTGCATCTGATACATTTATATGGAAAAATTATTCACTATGGTACAAAGATCACTTATATTTATGTAAGAACTCCCAAATCAAACAAAAGGTACTTTTGGAATTGCACACCTCTCCAGTAGGAGGGCACTCAGGATTTTTGAAAACCTATCACATGGTCAAGACAAACTGTTTTTGGGATGGTCTTAAAACTAATGTTCAAAGGTTTGCGGAAGAATGTTTAATTTTCCAAAAAAACAAGGTGGAAACAATTAAAATCCTGATTTTTTTACAACCATTAGCCATTCCAAGTCAGCATTGGGAGGAGGTTTCTATGGATTTCATCACAAGGTTACTGAAGTTTGAAGGAAAGAGTGTCATCATGGTGATTGTTGATAGAATTACCAAGTATGCACACTTTTTTGGACTCTGTCATCCTTTCAAAGCCAGTAAAGTTTATACCGCATTCATGGAGACAATTCAAAAGCTACATGGAATCCCAAATATTATTGTGAGTGATAGAGATCCCATATTCACTAAACATTTTTGGACATAATTATTTTCTTGTTTGGGTACTCAATTGTCTCATAGCTCATCTTATCATCCTCCATCTGATGGAAAAACTGAGATAGTGAAGAAATGTCTGGAAGGCTACATTCATTTCTTTGTCTATGATAAACAAACACAATGGTTCAAGTGGTTACCCTTGGCAAAATGGTGGTACAACACTTCCTTTCATACTGCAACAAAAATGAAACCATTTATGGCACTTTATGGATATCACCCACCATCCATCAATTCTTCTGTAAAAGAAAAATCTAAGGTTCATGCAGCGGAAGATCACATCGATCATAAACAACAAGTTCTCCAACTCTTAAAGGAAAACCTAACCATGGAAAAAAATAGCATGAAACAACAAACATATCAACATCGTAGTGAAAGAATTTTTTATGTAGCGAATTGGATATTTTTAAGACTACAACCATACAAACATATGTCCCTCAAGCAAGATAAGAAGGATAATAAATTATCATCGAAGTACTATGGCCCTTATAAGGTGTTGTAAAATATTGGTACTATGGCATACAAATTAGAGCCTCCTTCAACTTCAGGAGTACACCCAATTTTCCATGTTTCATGCTTAAAGAAGGTTATAGGTGACAATATCCCAATTCAAACTATATTTACAGAAATTGGCGAGGAAGGAAAAATCATATTGGACCCTGAATCTATCATTGACACAAGAATTTTCCAGTTGAGGAATATATCAATTTCATAGTATCTCATTAAGTGGAATAAACTACCTGCTAAATATTCCACGTGGGAAGATGAGTGTTTTATTTAGAAGCATCCAGAACTAACCAAGCATTGAGGACAACACTTGTTTGAAGGGGAGGGGCTTGTTAATCCCTAAATCGTGGCACATTACCCCTTAATTGGGGCATATTACACTAGTACTTTTATTTTATTTATGTCAGCTTGGGTCCATTAGTTGTAATTGTACCTCCTAGTATCCTATATATACCAATGAGACATTTTCATTTGGAATAATCTTTTATTTGTGAATTCATATGATGTATAAGCAGGTTTCCCCCTCGAAGAGGCTTATTATCTGAATTTCTCTCTTTGTGAAGGCATTGAGTACTTATTCTGAGGTTTTAATGCTATTTTGATATTTGGTTCTTAACTAAAATTATGTAGCTCCACTCACTAAATATTTGTTGATTTTGATGAAAGAGCTTTTCTGAGAATTCATAACATCCTTCATAACTAGTAAATTTTACTTCTACTATGTGGAAAATGGTAATAATAAAATGAAACCTATAACATTAGGCCTACTGAAGCCTTTAGAAATAAAAGGTAATCATTACTATAAATTAGGGCATACCACCATTTATTTAGAAATATACAAGTACAATATGTTTTTTCTAAATTTTTCCTCTCATGTTGCATTGTGTTGATGTTTGACCTAAGTTAGATTTTGTCTTAGAGATGGAGCCTGAGAAACAATAATATATTGTCTATTAGTGTTTCTAAATATGTCCTTATGCAAGTGAGGGGATTTGGTAGTTCACTCTATGTTATTTTAACTGGGATGTGATGAAAATCCTAGTGGAAGAGCATTGCAATAGCGACAATGTTTTTGACCAAACCTAGATTGCATATTCATGAGAAACAATAGAAGATTGTCTATCAACCTGACTTATATTTCCTCTTAGAGATGGAGCCTAAGAATGAGCAAAAGAAAATTGTCTATTAGTATTTCATCATATGCCCTTTTGCCAATGTGGGGTTTGGGGATTTCATTGTATTTCATTGTAATTGATGTGTTGCAGATGTTAGTGTAAAAGGATTGTAACAAATACCATTTAAGCTAAAACTATTGGCAATATTCCAATCGAGGTATCCATAAGCTCTAGCTCTTCATGTAGTAACAAATCATCTAATCCTATTGGACATGTGGAGTAATAACTCTTACTTTCTCACAAGATATTCCCATCAAGTGCAGTGGGAGAACGGTTGGGGACGTTAAATCTTTCAAATCTTGATTAATTATTTTATATAGTACATGGAACAATGTTAATCCTTTCGAATCTAGATTGATAATTATATATAGTATGTGGAACAATGCCAATTCCAATGAATATTAAAATAAAAATATTTTTGAAGTTCATTTGACTACATATTAGTCTTGGTTTAATTAACAAAGAATTTTTTTAAGCATTGACTATACATATTGTTGATTATTGAGTTGGTTATGCACCATTGGAAAATGGCTACAACACAACTTGGAATTCGTGATAAAAGTTGGTAACCATCTGTGATAATATTCAAAACTTGCATCATTTACTTGCTTGATATTTCCAGTGTAGGTTATGGAATCAATGGTTTGAAAATGTGGAGGAAATACCTGCATCTTGGGCAATGCAATGGAATGTCAAATTCCAGTGAGTCCTGCATTCTAATAAGTATAGTACAGCATAACTTCGAGTTATCTTTGACCTCTTTGATTTTGTGAATTTTGAATTCTTGTCGGCAATTTCCAGCAGGTTGTTCAAGCTCAAGCAGAGGAAACCATTCATTAAATAGAGCATGCACATACAAACAAACTATAGAGCTATTAAACTCTTCTCCACATTCACATAAAACCAAAATTACAAAACACATGATAAGAGATAACTCTCTAGAACACTCCATCTTTCACGTACCTAATAAATGCAAACTTACCTATCTTTTCTGTGCATTTGAGATGCCTATCCTCCATTATATTTTGTCAAACAAGTAATGGAGGAATTACTCCATTTAACACTCCCCCTTAATTTCGGCCATTACAAAAATCAACACAACCTATGACTAAGTGTTGTCTCTGAGATTCAAAAATATTTCTTCCCAATGGCTTGGTGAAGATATCTATTAATTGTTCTTTCGAACCACAAAACTATAGCATAATGCTACCATCATTGACAAGCTCGCAGATGAAATGATAGTGAGTGTCTATGTGTTTACTCTTGTGGTGAAACACATGATTATTGGATAATGAAATAGTTGAATTTTTGTCACAAAATATAGGAGTTAGATCCTTTTCTTCATATGCAATATCACTAAGGATCCTTCTCAACCAAACTGCATGACATGTTGTTGAAGTTCCTTCCACGTACTCTGCTTCTGCTGAAGAAATTGTGACGATGGGTTGTTTCTTAGAAGCCCATGAAATAAAGCTTGTACCAAACAAAAATGCATACCCAAAAGTACTTTTCCTATCATCAACACTACCTGCAAAATAACTATCTATATATCCAACAAGTGAATCATCTTCTGAAGTAGATTATTGAATTCCATAATCTGTTTAACCTACAATATACATCAAAAATATTTTTCCAACTTCCCAATGAGAGATGTTGGTATTTTCCATAAATATGGAAATTAATCTTACTCCATACATAATGTATGGCCAGGTAGCTGTAAGGTACACAAGGCTTTCTACAAGCCTCTTATATAGAGTATAATCAATTTATGTTGCTTCATCTTGTTTACTTAATTTTGTACCTGTTGCAATTGGTGTATCAACTAGCTTGCATTTTTTCATTTTGAACCTTTTCAAAATATATGTGGCATATTTTTGCTGACAAATAAAAATTCCCTTTTTAGATTTCTCAACTTCAATTACCAGAAAATATTCCATGAGACCAATATTAGTCATTTCAAATTCACTTTGCATGACTTCTTTAAATTCATTCAACAACAAATTTCCTATATAAATCATGGCATCAACATAGAGACAAGCTATTAAAATATTACCTCTCTAGTCTCTTTTGGTGTAGAGTGTGGGCTCATTGCTACTCATGTTGAACCCATTGTTGAGCAAATAAGCATCAATACGACTGTACCAAACTCTTGGAGCTTTCTTCAAACCGTACAATGTTTTCTTCAGTTTGTACACTTTGTACTCTTTACCTCTGATCTGAAATCCTGGTGGTTGATCCACATAAACTTCTTCCTTTAGAAATCCATTTAGAAAGGATGACTTAATGTCCATTTGATAGATTGGCCATTTTTTTGAGCTACAAGTACCAAAACTTCTCTGATAGTATCCAAACGTGCTACTAGAGAAAATGTCTCTCCATAGTCAATAACGAGTTGTTGAGAAAACCCTTTTTCTACGAGTCTTTCCTTGTACTTCTCTACTTTCCTTTCTCACTGAATTTTGTATCATACACCCATTTAACTCCAATGTTGGTTTTCCCTATGGGAAGATCCACAAGATCCCATGTGTTGCTTCTTTCAATTGCTTCAATTTCTTCGTTCATTGCATCAACCCAATTTTCTTTCTTGACTGCTTCTTCAAAGTATATTGGTTGACAGGATAACAAAGCAAATTGTTCTTGTTGATCCATGTCATTATTCTTCTCATAAATTTCTCTCAAGGTTCTTGTTCTTTGGTCCCTTAGACTTACTATAGTGGGATATGAATCATTACTAGATGAAGAAGAAGAATTGTCCTCTCTTTGTTGTCCTTGAAATTGTACTTTCAATATTGGAAGTCTTCATGCAGAAGCTTGATGTCATATAGCTTCCACCTGCTTATATTCATGTATAGAAAGAATTTGATCTACACGTATTTCACTTGCTTGGTTATCCCAAGATTTATCCTCTTGGAACTTCACATATCTTCTTACTATAAGCTTCTTGGTATTAGGATTATACAACCTATTTGCATTATACTGTTCACTTTGTCGCACAAATATACATTTTTCACTTCTATTATCAAGCTTTATCCTCATCTCTTCAGGAACATGTGCATAAGCTACACAATCAAAAATTTTAAAATGAGAAACGCTAGATTTCATACCACTCTAGGCTTCTTGAGGGACTTGATATTTCAGACTGTTGGTTGGTGATAGATTTAAAATTTAAACTGAGCATGCCACTGGTTCACCCCAATATTCATTTGACATATTTTTGGCCTTTAACATACTTCTAGCCATATTCATTATTATTTGATTCTTCCTTTCAACTACTCCATTTTGTTGTGGAGTGTATCTTGTGGTAAGTCGTTTATTAATTCCATATTGCCTACAATATGTTACAAATTACATGGAGTCATACTCACGTCCTCGATCTAATCTAAGTACATTGATGTACTTCCCAGTCTATTTTTCTGTCAAGGATTTAAATTCTCTGAATTTTTCAAATGTCTCTGATTTGTGCTTTAGAAATTACACCCATGCTTTCCTGCTAAAATCATCAAGGAATGTTAGAAAATAAAAGATTCCTCCTATTTATTGAATTTGCATTGGACCACAAAGGTCTGTATGCACCATTTCAAGGTGTTCTTTTGCTCTGTAGGAAGCATTGTGAAAACTATCCCTTTGGTGCTTGGCCAAAATACAACTCTCACAAGAATTTTTATGTTCATTTATAATGGGAAAACCTTTGACCATAGACTTATTCTGTAAAATACTAATACTAATAAATGGTAAGTGACCATATCTAAGATGCCACAACCAAGTGTCATCTCATCTTGATAAATTTTGGGCATATGACTGTGAAAAACTTCATTTCTAAATATCAAAGGAAAATTTCTATTTTTGGTCATTTGTATTGTAGCTATAATTTTCTCACTAAGTGGTTTGTCCAAGATTGTACACTTGGAACCTTAAAAAATGATCTTATAACCATGTTCATTCATTTTTCCTACACTCATTAGGTTATTTCTAAGGCGAGCTACATAATAAACATCATGAATATCCTTGTTTCCATCTTGTTTGGTCAATACATAAATTATACCCTTGCCTACAACTTTATTTTGATGATAATAACCCAATTTAATTTGAGATGTGACAGAACTATCTAAACTAGAAAACAAATCTTTGTTACCTGTCATATGATTGTTGCAGCCACTGTCCAACAACTAGAGATCATGATTGTTTCTTTCTTCTTCTATGACTTGACATGAAAAGAGCATTGATTTAGATGTTCCTTCTTCATTGTTGGTAACATTTGATCTACCCCTATTCATATATTCTTGATTATTTCTACATTCACTTTTGTAGTGACCAAATTTCTTGCAATTATAGCACTGGATCCTTGATTTATCAATCTATCTTGGCTAATTAAATTTTTTTCCTCTCCCCATTTGGTTCTAAGAGTGTCTTTGTGGTTTTTCTGACTATTCACTTTGTTCTAAACATTCTGAAGTTGATATCTATCTTTTTTGAGAGCAACCTTTTCCTTGTTTGTCTCTGCTTCTATTCCATCGACCTCTACCTCTACTTATGGAGGCTTGAGAGTGAAATGTATTCTCCAAAGATTCATTATTTTGATTGAAGCTACTTTCATGGGTTAACAGAGATCCCATGAGTTCTTCAACTGTCAATTGTCACAAGTCTTTTGAATCTTCTATGGCGACCACAACCATATTAAATTTATTATGAAGGCTTTGAAGTACCTTCTTAATGAACTTTTTCTCTTGGATGTCTTCTCCATGGGTGCGTAGCTAATTCACGATGCTCATGACATGGGTCATAAAAAGATCCACAAAATCTGAATCCTTCATTTGAAGAGTCTCAAAACTCTTCCAGAGTGTCTCCAACTTTTCATTTTTGACTTTGTCAATGCCCTGATAGGCTATTTCAAGAGTATCCCATGCTTGTTTGGCATGATATGCTGTTGCGAATTTGGGGAAAATATATTCCTCTAAACCTTGCAAGATGAGACATAGGGATTTGTTATCCTTGTTCCTGCGTTCTTCGAGGGAATTTCTTTGTGCATTTGTCATTACTTGTAGATCCATCGGATTTGGTTCCTAAAATCCATTAACTATTGCTTCCCAACAATCTTCAAACCAGAGGAAATTATTCATCTTAATAGACCATACATAATAGTTCTTACCCATTAAAATTGGACCTCGTGCGAGCAATGGACTATTGCTAGACGCCATGCCTTAGATCTTGATGAAATCCTGCTCCTCTGTCAAAATGGGAAAAACCCAAATGTTTTTTTTTTCTTGGATTCTCCTCTGTCGAAATGGGAAAAAACCCAAATGTGTTTTTTTGGTTGGATGTTTCTCTGTCAAAATGGGCAAAAACCAAAATGATTTTGTTTTTGCTTCGACGCTTCTGTATCGAAATGGGAAAAAACCCAAATGTTTTTTTTTCTTGGACACTTCATTGTCGAAATGGGAAAAAAACCCAAAACTTCTTATGCTTGGTTGTACCCTCTCATCAGTTGGATGCACACTGTCCATGGCAAGGAGGGCATCCAAAGGGAAGAATTTTTTCACGCGGAGGCATGGGTTATGGATGCTCCCTTTACACTAGTTGGGGGCATCCATCTTCCTTGGATGCTTTGTATACACGGGAGGGGGCTTCCATCTCCAAAACTCAATTTTTTTTAAGTGTTTTCCCTCAAACTTTCGCCCCAAAACATCCTGGAAGTTGCTCCTCTTCCTGTTGTGGCTAAAAGAAGATCGAAAGTGCTCTCCAATAGCTTGCAAATGCTCTCCAATCTTTGAAGAGTCTTAGTCTAGCTCTGATACCATGTTCAAGCTCGAGCAGAGGAAACCATTTAGTAATAAGAGCAGGCACACAGAAACAATGTATGGAGTTTTTCAACTCTTCTCCACATTCACATAAAACTAAAATTACAAAATACATAATAAGGGATAACTCTCTAGAACACTCCATCATTCACCTACCTAATAAATGAAAACTAACCTCTTTTGTATGTATATTTAAGATGCCTATCCTCCATAATATTTGGTCGAACAATTAATGAAAGAATTACTCCATTTAACACAGGTAGCAATCATGCCATGCCCACTACGAAAATTAACTTTAGAAAATTTTCAAAGGGTATATTGTATTAATAACTACAGATTGTTTTTTTTACGAAAAATAGAAACTCGCTTAATTTAATTTTTCAAAATATTTAGATTTAAAAAAAAAAACTGAATTTCTATTTTCTAATGACATCCTTGGTCATTCAGGGCACGAGGTAGTAGTAGTATCCTTCAATTTAGATACAAGTATAATAATAATAATAATAATCTATTTTTAAGGTCACGGCCAAGCCACACCGAATTGGTGTATGAGACCCCCTTGTTTGTGGGACAAGGGACCCCCTTCGCCCAACAATTTGACTGGTAAAGTCTACGGAGGTATACATACCCTACCCCCTCTGAATTTGAGCTTATGACCTTAAAGTCCTTATGTATATAAAATAAATGTATTATGCATTAAATTCCTTATGTAGCACTAGGCAGTTGTTCAACCATATATGGAATTTATGCCATTTCCCAAGGTTCATCAAAACAGATTGAGCACTCTCACTAAGGATTATAACCACCAAAATAACTCCAATCACTTCAATACCTTCGTGTATTTCTATCAAAGATGGGGTACATGGAGATAAGACTCATTGGATATACGACACTAAGAGTCTTCGTGTATTTCTGTCAAAGTTGGGGCACATCGAGATAAGAGACATTGGATATACGACACTAAGAGTGTGGACCTCTAGAGCCTATTCGTAAAACCTTCGTAGCAACAACCAAAGGAGTTTATGATATTGCTCAAAATTTATAGATTTGTTTTGATTATTACATCCCTTAATGAGAACATGTTAAAATACGAACAAAGCTAATTTGTGTAAATTAGCCATGTATAAATCTTTCTAAATTAAGGTAGACATTATAATTCTTTCTAAATTAAGTTAGAGTACTAGAACCATATTTGATCGATCCAGTATACAACACCTCCGTGTCCATGATAGAAAAGTTTCTTCTATATTAATTTCATTTCGATTTTGCATTTAATTTTTCGATATTAATTGCTTTTAATGAATTAAAATATGTTAAATTTGTTTGCATTTAAGTTTTTTATATTAATTATTTTTAATAAATTAAAAATTGTTAAATTTGTTTGACTTTAATTAAATCAAATACAATATAACAAAAAAAATTGATCGATCCATTTACATGTTTAAAATGTATCATCACTTAAATCATTTTAAATGTTATTATGTCATTTTAGGGTTTAAGAATTATTTAGAGATAAATTACAAAGTTAATTGAGGTTATTATGTCAACGTGTATGGCCCAATTTTTGGTGCCATAACATTATATTTTGTGTAGGTAACTTTTTTCTGAGGAAAAATATTTTCTAGGTACCCAAAAAACATGACCATCCGAAATAGATATAGGTTATGATTGTGAAGGTGTAGATGCTATACAACTCTCCACTACAAAAATTGTAGAACTAGTACAGTAAATGGTACATGCATCAAGTTGGAACAAAGTGCTCACACAAACTACTATGTAACAAAACCTTAAGATAACAAAATAAACCAAAGTACAGACCATGTACAACAAATGTGAGTTTGGAGCACAACTCCAAGATAGATAAAAGAAATGAGTTACAAAATAAATACTCAAAGAATAGGAAAACCTCCTCCAAATGCCCCAATAGATTCATATATCAAAATTGCATTGCACATGTGGCCCCTTTATTAGGATGATCACTATTGCATATACATTTACCCCATTACATATACATTTAACTCTATATATGCTCCTCTTGGTTTAATATCATATACATTTATCCCAATATGGCCCCTTTGGGTTCATATCATGAACACCTTTAGCAAGAAACATAGCTCCTCTAACCATATTACACCCTTTTTTAGACAAAACAACTTACACACCCACGTCATTAAGTTTTGTTATTGATAGTAAGTTCTATGCTAGACTTGAAATGTGTGAAACCCCACTGATCCCCTTCAATTTTCCATCAGAGAATCTAATAATGACTCTACCATGGCCAACTATGTTGAGAGGAGAGTTATCATCGAGGTATACCATATCACCATCATATTTCTCACACAATGAAAACCAATGTGGATGGAAATTCATATGGAAGAAAGATACAAAGTCTATCGACCATGCACTCTAGCCTAGATGAACTGATAAAGTGACAATAAAGGCATCTCCACCATCCTCCTAAGAAGATTTTTCAGATTCATCATTAGAATAATTTTTTTCATTATTATTCTTCTTTTTCTCTTCTTTGCAATCTCTTCTAAAATGTTTATCCTTACCACACTTCCAACATTTTACCTTGGACATTCTAGGCGACTTAACTCTCCCATGGGATTTGGATCTACCCTTTATCTCTTTTTTTCTTTTCTCCTTTGATCTTCCATGAATATCCAAGGCCTCACTGGTGGATTTAGAATCTTTCTCCCTCACTTCCTTTTAGAGTAAAGAAACCAGAACCTCATCCAACAACAATGTTTTTACAATGCTCCCAATGGCCATTATGTCATGAGTCTAGCATAGAACACAAACAAATCATACAACAATCCTCCTCATCCATATTAACTCCAACTAAGATCAATTAGGTCACAATATTATTAAATGCTCTTAGACGATTGGCTAGAGCATCACCATCACCCATTCTCAAGAAAAACAACTTTTCCATAGAAATTTTTTATTAACCTAGGATTTATCCAGATACAAATCCCCCAACATCTTCATGAGAGTTTCTATGTTTTTTCTTCATAAATGTTCAATAACACTTATTCGAGCAAACAAATCATAACAAGACTTCCCACCTTTCTCTCCAACACCACTCAATCTTCATCTTTCATACCAGTGGGTTCTATTCCACATACTATAACCCATAGATCTCAATCTATCCATAGCTCAAATTTAGTCTCATTAATCTTCTCCATTTATAATCTAGAAGTGTTTGAAAATATTTCCTTCAAGGGGAGCTCCCACTCAAATCAAGATTAGATCAAAAAATATTTCCACTAACACCTTGGATCCTAGGTGGTAGTGGTAAGGCTATGATACCATGAGGGATCTCCTGAGAAAAGGGAGGAAACCATGAAAGAGGAAGGACGTGACTGGGGATGCAAGAAGGTAGTACACTAGAGGAATACTATGAATTTGGGGAGTTGCACATAGGAAGAAGGTATAAAGGGAAAAATACTGGAGATGTGAAATAAGAGCTGCATAGTGAGCCAAAAGTACGGGAACCTTGTGCACAATTTTGAATTGTAGAGATACCATATATAGGAGGTAGAGAAGAGGGGTTATAGTCTAGTCTAGTGATAGAAGAGTCAATAATTCCTACTCAAATAGGATCCTACATTGAATCCACGACCCCATGTGCATCACCACAATAATAAATAACATTTGAAGACTTGTCGAAATCCATGATAGTTATCCAAGGAGGATAGGACAATACCAGTCGAAATAGTGGGAGTAGTGCACAAAGTCAAAATTAGAGTGTACCAACATCACCAAGAGGAGGGAATACACAAAACAACATGGCAGGGATAGATAATACTCTTAGACTTCATGAATTCAATGGAGTAGGGTCGAAGGACCCAGAACAACACTTATTTGTCTGCGAGACTATTTGGGCCACTAAAAACATACCGAATGAAGTAGTGAAATTTGCACAATTAGCGACAATACTGAGGGGTCACACACTACTATTGTATATGAAGTTACATATGAATACACCTACCAGACAAGATAGAAATTTGGAAGAAATAAAGAATGCACTATTAAAGGAGTTCAAAAATCCGAAGTTAGAATCACAATATATGACCAAACTGAAGGAGGTCAAATAGGTGCAAACGAAGTCAGTATGGGATTACGATCAATGCTTTAAGGTTGTAATGGAGAAAATTAATTTCTAGATTCCATGTCAGCAACATAAAGAGTGGTTCATTATAGGATTACTATCGCACATGCATAGACCAATACCACTAATTCAACAGAAGGTTGCGTCAGAACCCAAGGCACTAGAAATCACGATGAAACTAGAGTCATTTCCAGCAGGAGACACTGGCAGAATGGCATAAGTTTAGACGCAGTTAGTCACATTAACAATTCAACTAGTTGAGCTTACCAATGGAAGGGAAAACGAGAACAAATTTGGTCTACCAAGTGCAGGACAGAGAGCCACCACATGGACAACTGCTCAACATTTACGTAGTACTTGGCAGTAGGGTATTCAAATCCACTAGTCAGGGGAGGATACTGTGAGATCTGTAAGAAATGGGGACATCATCCCACTAAGTTTCCATTACTCCAGAAATATCAGAGTACTCCAAAGAATTTTTTTTGCAATTTTTGAAAATCAATAGCACATGAAGAAAAGGATTATCATGTGTTTGACCTACTAAGGGAGCGCACATCAGTTATATACTAGATCTAGGAAGATAATATCGACACATATGGGAGTGGTGTGAAATACCACACTCAGATAGGTTTCAATCAGGGGAATAGAGAAAATTTTGGCAGAGGCTAAGGAAGAGGGGATTTTGGTCGCAAAGGATGAGGACCAATTATCTCTTATAACTGTAACCAACCAAAACACTTGGCCTCATATTGCCAGAACCCGTGTACCACATGCACATATTATAGAGACCTGGATCATGCAACGAAGGACTATCCCCAACTAGTTGCAAAATGGCAGGCTAGAGGCAACCCGAATTAGATTATGCATTAGAATCAAAATGTGTAAATGATATCATTTGAAAAACATAGTGAAGGACCAAAACTCACAATTTCTACACATGGAGGAGCTCGCACGGGCCCTGATATGGAAACTCAAGGAAATCAAACGGAGTATTGGGTAAGGAAGTCAATGGGTATTATGTCATCATTCAACCCACAATAGGAAAAAGATACATATCAAATCCCATGAAAGGAAATACTTGAACCACATGGGGAAGCGTCCACATCATTGTTACCTCATCTATAAGACCCAATTGTACCTAAAATTCAAGTGCACAAGTAAGTACACTAACTGAATTCCTAAAACGTTTTGTAGAATTGATGAGATATAGAACTACTCTTAGTATATTATACAAAATGATTGAGCATTGGGAAAAAGGAAGGGACACCCCTGTCACACAATGACTGGTAAACCAAGTAATGCACAGGAAGAGAACCAATTGGGAATTCAAGCTTAATGCACATATTGGGGAATACAATGTGGATAATGTTATCCTAGACTTAGGATCATATGTGAATGTACTACTGAGGAAGACATGGGAGATGATGGGTGAACATGAATTAATATGGTCCCCTGTATAGTTAAGGCTTGTGAATCAACATAATATAGTCTTGATAGGGAGACTAAGGGGGGTACCCGTAAACATAGATGGGTACGTACCATGGTATATTTTTAAGTGATTGAAATCATAGACAATAGTCAACCATATCCATATTTAATAGGACTAGAATGGGCGGTTGATAACCAGGCAATTATTAACTTGAAAAGAAGGTAGATGATCTTTGAGGTTGGGGATCTAAAGGTTACTGCACACTTGGACACATTAGAAGGGAAGAGATATATAGAGTCAGTAAGAGCGAATGAAATGGAAAATTTATATAATCTAACTACACAAATGGATGATTATGTCAAGCCAACAATGGATGGTGTGTTCATTTGGAGAAGTTTCAGTTCGTGCACATTAAATTCAGAAGCTAGTCTAGAAAATTGGCAGTAGAGGATGCATAAAGTATCAACTAGAATATGTGCTCATATAAACCGATCTTTGCACTAGATTGGAACATAAATATATGACCCACCCAGGTGTGATGGACTAACTGAGATTAATGTGTTTATAAAATCATTTGAATTACAAGTACCTAAACAACAGAGCTTGTTATCCCGAGATGTCGTCTTAAAATCAACTCCAGCTAGATGGTGGGTCATGCACAGAAAGAGTATTAAGGATTGGGAATAGTGTAGTAGACTCATGCAGATATGCTTTGGACCGGAATAAGAAGTAACTACGAAGAAATACATAGGAGAAAGTGACCCGGTGGATCAAATGGAAATATGTAGGGCCTTATGACGCTTAGTATCAAAAACAAAATGGAATGTTGTACTATGTTGTCATTGATGTCAAAGGATTGATGTCAAAGGGTTGATGTCAAGTATTTTCATAGTGATATGTTTTCATCATTGATATATTGGTTATTGGTTATATGGTCATTGATGTAATTGTTGTCAAGGGGTTGATGTCAAGTGGTGTCATAATGATGTATTGATATTAAAGGGAGTTGTAACATTGATGTCATGTCATGGCTGATAGGAAGAACCAAATGTATAAAATTCAAAGTGCTCCCCTTATGGTGAAATCCCTCACGAGAATATGTTTTTTGAATTCCAAATGGTTAGGTGGTTGAGTAGCCAAAAAGTGTGGTTAGGGAACCCAAGTTTTATTGAGGAATAATGTAGTGAATATCAATGAATTTGCAAGAGAAAATATTTTCAATGGATAGTATATGTCATGTTGTTTCTGGTGATATGTGGAACATCACATAACTCTTCACGGTTAGAGAGTTATGGCCATATGAAGTTGGAGAACCCTCATGAGTTATCTAGAAGCCACTAGAAGGCCAACAAGAGGTCAATTATTCTAGAAAGTATTCAAGAATATTCCTAGTCAATGTGGTTGCAAGGAGAAATTAATTAAATAATAAAGTTGGCGAAGTGGTTAAGTGGACAAAGTGGCTAAGTGGAAAAGGTGTCTAAGTGGACAAAGTGGTTCAATGGACAAACAAGCTAAGTGGACTAAGTGGTTAAGTGGATACTTAGAGAGGAAGATACTTGGAGAGTATAAATAAGAGAGAAATGATTAAGTGGACAAAGTGGCTAACTAGACAAAGTGGTTGAGTGGATACTTCTAGACGAACCTACTTGGAGAGTATAAATAAGAGGGAAAGGGTATCCAATTAGTATCCATTGAGAATATTGAATATATACAAGTTAATCAAGTAACCAAAGGATATCTAAGGAGAATTTTAGAGGGAAGGTGAAGTAAAGAACGACAGAATTCAAGGGAGGATAAAGTCTTTTGATGATGCTTTCTAAGGTATGCTATTTATAGGTCATCTCACCATTTTCGCAATAATACATTTTCCATAATGATTCAGATAGAGAAATATGGAGTCTATTAAGACAACATATCCAATTAATTGTGATAAAAATTTCATATTGTGGGTCGTCGTATATTGGGAGTTACAATCTATGGAAGATAGGGTTTGTGGCTACTCCCGAAACTAGTCTAAAATAGGTGTTCCGGGTAAAAGCGGCATAACTTATTCATAACAAATATATATTCAGTGAGACAAAATGAATTGTTTAGAGTAAAATGTGTAGTATATTTTGTACCATTTTCATATCCACAAAGAAAATATTCCGCGTGTGGCATGCTTTACAAGTTGTCTCTCTAGAATAAGACAAAATTCAAAAAGTTCTGGCATTTTTGCTATAAATCATTTTTTGGGAGGCTCGAAGCAGTGAAATATGAAGGAATTGTAGAAAAGAAACTAAATAAAATTGTTTACCATTTTCAGATATTTATTCATTACAGGCAAAAAGTTATGGTTGTTGCAGGTTAGGGTTGTTGACTAATTGAAAATTAGTCATGTGACACTAAAGTAAAGTTTGATGAAAATACTAGTCTCTTGTTGTTGAAGTTCGGGAAGGTTTGCATGTCTGTGATCACATACACTAGGTTTGCTATAGAGTTATATGTTTGGCACATGGTTTTATGTAAGGGTTATGGTATTTTTTTTATGGAGAGTATGACATATTACTAGATGTATCTTGTTGGCTAACTTGGCGATATTGTGCATATGGTTGAGAGTTTACTTGATGATTGATCTTTGAGAGTAGATCATATTTGGATGATTAGATTGATGAGATGGGTTGAGGTGGAAGGTTTTTTTGATAGGTTGTGTTTTCCATAGTTGATGCACTTGTCTTGGTATAGACTGTTGGTATAGTTTGACATATTTTTTTCTTTCTACAAGCTAGGTCTAGTACTTGAGGACTGGATTCCTCTTCTTGGTTGGTGTTGAGATCTACAGGCTGGGTCTTGCATTGAGAGTTGGTTCTCATTTCAGTTGGTGTTGATAAACCCTAGGGATTGTAGTCCATAATACAAAATAATCTTATACATATATTTGGTGTTCGTTGTGTTCATTATTGTGATGGTGAATAGTTATTTATTGTTAATATATGTCATTGAGATATGTTTACATGCAAGAAACTAAGAGTGACTAGAAGTAATGAGTAATGATGTTATTAATGGTGATGTCTAACTAAAGGTTTGTAAGAATTTTTAAAAAGAGACTCACATTGATTTACCCCCCCACTCTGAGCGTGGTCGGTGTGTCCAACATAGACACATCGATTCATGCACACATTGCATACAATCCCAAGGAAATAGTGTTTGGAGACACAGAGAGATATAGTAACATGGGAAGGATTGTTCTAGAGATTCAAAGTCTCATTCACATTTGAGCATGAATCTCCCTCCATACAGGCATCCCTATAGGCCATCCGAAAAAACATCTTCTTGAACATAGAATCAGTGGAAGAAGAACCCCTAGGCAGTGTGCACACATCCAAATTAATGGTCCATAAGCTATTTGAATTCTATAATGTCACGGAGGAGGAATATGATGAAGGGGACCGTAGGAATGTCCAAGTACCAGAGACATAAGGCACATGCAAAGTAGAAGGGCCAGAGTTGGTATCCGCTGCATACACACAACCAATAAAGACAAAGCAAGTCAACATTGGGAAAACAAAGAATCATAATTTTATGTAGATAGGAGACTATTGGAACGATGAGACAATTGAGAAGGTTGTAGAATTATTATGAGAATATTAGGACTTATTTCCCACTACATTCTCAGAGATGAAGGGGATAGCAGGTGACTTAGGAGAGATGAAGATTCAACTAAAACCTGGAGTGAAGACAATACGACAAAGACCATACATGTTGAACCCAATGTATAAGGAGAAGGTTAAGGATGAACTAGATAGAATGCTCGATGCTATAATCATTGAACCAATCGAAGAATCTAAATGGATTATCCCTATGGTGGTACAACAAAAGAAGGCTAGTGTTGGTCACTATAATTGCTTAATTGATTGAAACAACCAAGTGAAACATAAATTATCAACCCAGGGAAGTCTTTTATTTCAATGATAACCATGCACTATATATGCTCAATTCCAAAAGAAACTTAGTGTTGTAGTAAAGAAAATTAAATTAATCACACTTGCTTGAATAAACTGAAGTTCTGAATTAAATCACAGGAAAGCAACTTCCCTATTGCAAATCTTTAAAGATTAATCTACGAATCCTGGATTACATTATAATAACACTTGCAATGGGAAAGAACAACTATTCTGCAATCAGAGAACATGACCCTTACTCTCAAACAGAGACTTCAGTGCTAACACTCTTTTATGAAAATAGTAGGCAAAAAACAATTAACTCTATCTAACATAGAACAAGGTTGTCTAGCTCCTTCCTTTCTAAGCAGGAGCCTTAAGCCCTATTTTTGTTTTAGTACACTTGTGGAATTAAAGTTTACAAAGAACAGGATGGTCTGATCCCTTCCTTTCTGAGCAGGAATCCTTCACCCAATCCCTGGCTAGCACATTTGCAGAATTGAATGAAACCTACAGAAGATAAGGTGTTTTGATTCCTTCCTGTCTGAGCAGGAACCCTTAACCCAATCCCTGGCTAGCACACTTGCAGAATTGAATGAAACCTACAGAAGATAAGGTGTTTTGATTCCTTCCT
>ML832593.1:86062-100358 GCA_009831015.1 Picea engelmannii
AGATCATGTACAACAAATGTGAGTTTGGAGCACAACTCCAAGATAGATAAAATAAATGAGTTACAAAATAAATACTCAAAGAATAGGAAAACCTCCTCCAAATGCCCCAATAGATTCATATATCAAAATTGCATTGCACATGTGGCCCCTTTATTAGGATGATCACTATTGCATATACATTTAACTCCATATATGATCCTCTCGGTTTAATATCATATACATTTATCCCAATATGCCCCCTTTGGGTTCATATCATGAACACCTTTAGCAAGAAACATAGCTCCTCTAACCATATTACACCCTTTTTTAGACAAAACAACTTACACACCCACATCATTAGGTTTTGTTACTGATAGTAAGTTCTATGCTAGACTTGAAATGTGTGAAACCCCACTGATCCCCTTCAATTTTCCATCAGAGAATCTAATAATGACTCGGCCATGGCCAACTATGTTGAGAGGAGAGTTATCATTGAGGTATACCATATCACCATCATATTTCTCACACAATGAAAACCAATGTGGATGGAAATTCGTATGGAAGAAAGCTACAAAGTCTATCGACCATGCACTCTAGCCTAAATGAACTGATAAAGTGACAATAAAGGCATCTCCACCATCCTCCTAAGAATATTTTTCAGATTCATCATTAGAATAATTTTTTTCATTATTATTCTTCTTTTTCTCTTCTTTGCAATCTCTTCTAAAATTCTTATCCTTACCACACTTCCAACATTTTACCTTGGACATTCTAGGTGACTTAACTCTCCCATGGGATTTGGATCTACCCTTTATCTCTTTTTTTCTTTTCTCCTTTGATATTCCATGAATATCCAAGGCCTCACTGGTGGATTTAGAATCTTTCTCCCTCACTTCCTTTTAGAGTAAAGAAACCAGAACCTCATCCAACAACAATGTTTTTACAATGCTCCCAATGACCATTGTGTCATGAATCTAGCATAGAACACAAACAGATCATACAACAATCCTCCTCATCCATATTAACTCCAACTAAGATCAATTAGGTCACAATATTATTAAATTCTCTTAGACGATTGGCTAGAGCATCACCATCACCCATTCTCAAGAAAAACAACTTTTCCATAGAAAAAAATTATTAACCTAGGATTTATCCAGATACAAATCCCTCAACATCTTCAAGAGAGTTTCTATATTTTTTCTTCATAAATGTTCAATAACAATTATTCGACCAAACTAATCATAACAAGACTTACCACCTTTCTCTCCAACACCACTCACTCTTAATATTTCATACCAGTGGGTTTGATTCCACATATTGTAACCCATAGATCTCAATCTATCCATAGCTCAAATTTAGTCTCATTAATCTTCTCCATTTAGAATCTAGAAGTGTTTGAAAATATTTCCTTCAAGGGGAGATCCCACTCAAATCAAGATTAGATCAAAAAATATTTCCACTAACACCTTGGATCCTAGGTGGTAGTGATAAGGCTATGATACCATGAGGGATCTCCTGAGAAAAGGGAGGAAAACATGAAAGAGGAAGGAAGTGATTGGGGATGCAAGAAGGTAGTACACTAGAGGAATACTATGAATTTGGTGAGTTGCACATAGGAAGAAGGTATAAAGGGAAAAATATTGGAGATGTGAAATAAGAGCCGCATAGTGAGCCAAAAGTACGAGAACCTTGTGCACAATTTTGAATTGTAGAGATACCAGATATAGGAGGCGGAGAAGAGGGGTTATAGTCTATTCTAGTGATAGAAGAGTTGATAATTCCTACTCAAATAGGATCCTACATTGAATCCACTACCCCATGTGCATCACCACAATAATAAATAACATTTGAAGACTTGTCGAAATCCATCATAGTTATCCAAGGAGGACAGGACAATACCAATCGAAATAGTGGGAGTAGTGCACAAAGTCAAAATTAGAGTGTACCAACATCACCAAGAGGAGGGAATACACAAACCAACATGGCAGGGATAGATAATACTCTTAGACTTCATGAATTCAATGGAGTAGGGTCAGAGGACCCATAACAACACTTGTTTGTCTGCGAGACTATTTGGGCCACTAAAAACATACCGAATGAAGTAGTGAAATTTGCACAGTTAGTGACAATGTTGAGGGGTCACACACTACTATGGTATATGAAGTTACATATTAATACACCTACCAGACAAGATAGAAATTTGGAAGAAATAAAGCAACCACTATTAAAGGAGTTCAAAAATCTGAAGTCAGAATCACAATATATGACCGAACTGAAGGAGGTCAAATAGGTGTAAACGAAGTCAGTATGGGATTACGATCAATGCTTTAAGGTTGTAATGGAGAAAATGAATTTCTAGATTCCACATCAGCAACATAAAGAGTGGTTCATTGTAGGATTACTATCACACATGCATAGACCAGTACCACTAATTCAACAGAAGGTTGCGTCATAGCCCAAGGCACTAAAAATCATGATGAAACTAGAGTCATCGCCAGCAGGAGACACTGGCAGAATGGCATAAGTTCATACGTAGTTAGTCGCATTAACAATTCAACTAGTTGAGCTTACCAAAGGAAGGGAAAACGAGAACAAATTTGGTCTACCAAGTGCAGGACAGAGAGCCACCACAAGGACAACTACTCAGCATTCACATAGTACTTGGCAGTATAATCTTCAAATCCACTAGTCGGGGGAGGATACTGTGAGATATGTAAGAAATGGGGACATCATCCCACTGAGTTTCCATTACTCCAGAAATATCAGAGTACTCCAAAGAACTTTTTTTGCAATTTTTGAAAATCAATAGCACGTGAAGAAAAGGATTATCATGTGTTCGACCTACTAAGGGAGCGCACATCAGATATATACCAGATCTAGGAAGATAATATCGACACAGATGGGAGTGGTGTAAAATACCACACTCAGATAGGTTTCAATCAGGGGAATAGAGAAAATTTTGGCAGAGGCTAAGGAAGAGGGAATTTTGGTCGCGAAGGACGAGGACCAATTATCTCTTATAACTGTAACCAACCAAGACACTTGGCCTCATATTGCTAGAACCCATGTACCACGTGCACATATTACAGAGACCTGGATCATGCAACGAAGGACTATCCCCAATTAGTTGCAAAATGACAGGCTAGAGGCAACCCAAATTAGATTATGCATTAGAATCAGATTGTGTAAATGATATCATTTGAAAAACATAGTGAAGGACCAAAACTCACAATTGTTACACATGGAGGAACTCACACGGGCCCTAATATGTAAACTCAAGGAAATCAAATGGAGTATTGGGTAAGGAAGTCAGTGGGTATTATGTCATCATTCAACCCACAATATGAAAAAGAGACATATCAAAGCCCATGAAAGGAAATACTTGAACCACATGGGGAAGCGTCCACATCATTGTTACCTCATCTAGAAGACCCAATTGTACCTAAAATACAAGTGCACAAGTAAGTACACTAACCGAATTCCTAAAATGTTTTGTAGAATTGATGAGATATAGAACTACTCTTAGTATATTATACAAAATGATTGAGCATTGGGAAAAAGGAACGGACACCCCTGTCACACAGTGACTGGTAAACAAAGTAATGCACAGGAAGAGAACCAATTGGGAATTCAAGATTAATGCGCATATTGGGGAATACAATGTGAAAATGTTATCCTAGACTTAGGATCATATGTGAACGTACTATTGAGGAAGACATGGGAGATGATGGGTGAACATGAATTAATATGGTCCCATGTCTAGTTAAGGCTTGTGAATCAACATAATATAGTCTTGATAGGGAGACTAAGGGGGGTACCTGTAAACATAGATGGGTACGCACCATGGTATATTTTGAAGTGATTGAAATCATAGACAATATTCAACCATATCCATATTTAATAGGACTGGAATGGGCGGTTGATAACCAGGCAATTATTAACTTCAAAAGAAGGTAGATGATATTTGAGGTTGGGGATCTAAAGGTTACTACACACTTGGACACATTAGAAGGGAAGAGATATATAGAGTCAGTAAGAGCGAATGAAATGGAAAATTTATATAATCTAACTACACAAATGGAGGATTATGTCAAGACAACAATGGATGGTGTGCTCATTTGGAGGAGTTTCAGTTCATGCACATCAAATTAAGAAGCTAGTCTAGAAAATTGGTAGTAGAGGATGCATAAAGTATCAACTAGAATATGTGCCCATATAAACCGATCTTTGCACTGGATTGGAACATAAATATATCACCCACCTAGGTATGATGGACTAACTGAGATTAATGTGTTTATAAAATCATTTGAATTACAAGTACCTAAACAACAAAGGTTGTTATCCCAAGATGTCATCTTAAAATCAACTCCAGCTAGATGGTGGGTCATGCACATAAAGAGTATTAAGGATTGGGCATAGTGTAGTAGACTCATGCAGATATGCTTTGGACCGGAAGAAGAAGTAACTACGAAGAAATACATAGGAGAAAGTGACCTGGTGGATCAAATGGAAATATGTAGGGATTTATGAGGCCTATTATCAAAAACAAAATGGAATGTTGTACTATGTTGTCATTGATGTCAAAGGGTTGATGTTAAGTATTTTCATAGTGATATGTTTCTATCATTGATATATTGATTATTGGTTATATGGTCATTGATGTAATTGTTGTCAAGGGGTTGATGTCAAGTGGTGTCATAATGATGTATTGATATTAAAGGGAGTTGTAACATTGATGTCATGTCATGGTTGATAGGAAGAACCAAATGTATAAAATTCAAAGTGGTCCCATTATGGTGAAATCCCTCATGGGAAGATGCTTTTTGAATTCCAAATGGTTAGGTGGTTGAGTAGCCCAGAAGTGTGGTTAGGGAACCCAAGTTTTATTGAGGAATAATGTAGTGAATATCAATGAATTTGCAAGAGAAAATATTCTCAATGGATAATATATGTCATGTCGTTTCTAGTGATATGTGGAACATCACATAACTCTTCACGGTTAGAGAGTTATGGCCATGTGAAGTTGGAGAACTCTCATGAGTTATCTAGAAGCCACTAGAAGGTCAACAAGAGGTCAATTATTCTAGAAAGTATTCAAGAAGATTCCTAGTCAATGTGGTTGCAAGGAGAAATTAATTAAATAATAAAGTTGGCGAAGTGGTTAAGTGGACAAAGTGGCTAAGTGCAAAAGGTGTCTAAGTGGACAAAGTGGTTCAGTGGACAAACAAGCTAAGTGGACTAAGTGGTTAAGTGGATACTTAGAGAGGAAGATACTTGGAGAGTATAAATAAGAGAGAAATGATTAAGTGGACAAAGTGGCTAACTAGACAAAGTGGTTGAGTGGATACTTCTAAAGGAACCTACTTGGAGAGTATAAATAAGAGAGTAAGGGTATCCAATTAGTATCCATTGAGAATATTGAATATATACAAGTTAATGAGGTAACCAAAGGATATCTAAGGAGAATTTTAGAGGGAAGGTGAAGTAAAGAACGACATAATTCAAGGGAGGATAAAGTCTTTTGATGATGCTTTCTAAGGTATGCTATTTATAGGTCATCTCACCATTTTCGCAATAATGTATTTTCCAGAATGATTCAGATAGATAAATATGGAGTCTATTGAGACAACATATCCAATTAATTGTGATAAAAATTTCATATTGTGGGTCGTCGTATATTGGGAGTTACAATCTGTGGAAGATAGGGTTTGTGGCTAGTCCCGAAACTAGTCTAAAATAGGTGTTTCGGGTAAAAGCGACATAACTTATTCATAACAGATATATATTCAGTGAGACAAAATGAATTGTTTAGAGTACAATGTGTAGTATATTTTGTACCATTTTCATATCCACAAAGAAAATATTCCGCGTGTGGCATGCTTTACAAGTTGTCTCTCTAGAATAAGACGAAATTCAACAAGGTCTAGCATTTTTTCTATAAATCATTTTTTGGGAGGCTCGAAGTAGTGAAATATGAAGGAATTGTAGAAAAGAAATTAAAGAAAATTGTTTACCATTTCCAGATATTTATTCATTACAGGTAAAAAGTTATGGTTGTTGCAGGTTAGGGTTGTTGACTAATCAAAAATTAGTCATGTGACACTAAAGTAAAGTTTGATAAAAATACTACTCTCTTGTTGTTGAAGTTCGGGAAGGTTTGCATGTCTGTGATCACATACACCAGGTTTTCTATAGTGTTATATGTTTGGCACATGGTTTTATGTAAGGGTTATGGTATTTTTTTTATGGAGAGTATGACATATTACTAGATGTATCTTGTTGGTTAGCTTGGCGATATTGTGCATATGGTTGAGAGTTTACTTGATGATTGATCTTTGAGAGTAGATCAGATTTGGATGATTAGATTGATGAGATGGGTTGAGGTGAAAGGTTTTTGTGATAGGTTGTGTTTTCCATAGTTGATGCACTTGTCTTGGTATAGACTGTTGGTATAGTTTGACATATTTTTTCTGTCTAAAAGATGGGTCTAGTACTTGAGGATTGGATTCCTCTTCTTGGTTGGTGCTGAGATCTGCAGGCTGGGTCTTGTATTGAGAGTTGGTTCTCATTTCATTTGGTGTTGATAAACCCTTGGGATTGTAGTCCATAATACAAAACAATCTTATACATATATTTTTTTTTCGTTGTGTTCATTATTGTGATGGTGAATAGTTATTTATTTTTAATATATGTCATTGAGATATGTTTACATGCAAGAAACTAAGAGTGAATAGAAGTAATGAGTAATGATGTTATTAATGGTGATGTCTAACTAAAGGTTTGTAAGAATTTGTAAAAATAGCCTCACACTGATTTACCGCCCCAACTCTGAGCATGGTCGGTGTGTCCAACATAGACACATCGATTCATGCACACATTGCATACAATCCCAAGGAAATAGTGTTTGGAGACACAGAGAGATATAGTAACATGGGAATGATTGTTCCAAAGATTCAAAGTCTCATTCACATTTGAGCATGAATCTCCCTCCATATAGGCATCCCTACAGGCCATCTGAAAAACATCTTCTTGAACATAGAATCAGTGGAAGAAGAACCCCTAGGCAGTGTGCACACATCCAAATTAATGGTCCATAAGCAATTTGAATTCTATAATGTCACGGAGGAGGAATATGATGAAGGGGACCATAAGAATGTCCAAGTACCAGAGACATAAGTCACATGCAAAGTAGAAGGGCCAGAGCTGGTATCCGCTACATACACACAACCAATAAAGACAAAGCAAGTCAACATTGGGAAAACAAAGAATCATAATTTTATGTAGATAGGAGACTATTGGAACGATGAGACAATTGAGAAGGTTGCAGAATTATTATGAGAATATTAGGACTTATTTCCCACTACATTCTCAGAGATGAAGGGGATAGCAGGTGGCTTAGGAGAGATGAAGATTCAACTAAAACCTGGAGCTAAGACAATACGACAAAGACCATACAGGTTGAACCCAAGGTATAACGAGAAGGTTAAGGATGAACTAGATAGAATGCTCAACGCTATAATCATTGAACCAATCGAAGAATCCAAATGGATTATCCCTATGGTGGTACAACAAAAGAAGGCCGAATGTATTAGGATTTGTGTCATCTTGAGGAAGTTGAATGACGCATGCTTACATGACCCATTCCCAACACCATGAAATGATGAAGTACTGGAGAATGTAGGGGGTCAAGAAGTTTATTCATTCACTGATGGATTCTTTGGGTACCATAAGATAAAAATCACGCAGGGGGACAAACGTAAAACCAAATTTGCGACAAAATGGGTAGTTATCAATACATGGTGATGCCATTTGGACTAAAGAATGCCCTTGTAATGTTTTCTAGAGTGGTTGTGGCCACATTTAAAGATTTCATCCATAATTTTTGGAAGTGTACATAGACGATTGGACGGTATTCAATCTACTACATGGTAATATCAAATTTCTTTGGCTCATGTTAGATCGATGCAGACAGTGTCAGCTTTCACTTAACTTAAAGAAATGCATATTTATTGCACCATTCAAAATTCTACTATGGCATATAGTATGCAAGCAAGGCCTATTGGTTGACCCAACCAAGATTGTCATTATTCTGGAATTAGCGTCGTTGACCCTAGTCAGACAACTACGAGCAAATTTGGGCCATACAGGTTATTACGGGAATTTTATTCAATTATATGAAATTTGGTTGAAAAATGGTCCTACCAACCCTAATACAAATTCCATGTGATCATGTATTAGCCAATCAAAATATTCTAAAAATCAAAAGAGGTGCATGTCTTATGTAATTTTTTATTATATAATTTGGAGATGTGGAATTTTTTAATAATATAATTTGTTTACCCTAAGCATGATTGCTTCCTAGGATGCTCAAAATTGTCTTGGATATTGAGAGTGAAACGAATACACTAACTGATTTTCCAATATTTTTAATAAATAAGAGATAGTATTATTGAGGTCCCTTTAATGCATTATCACACTTGTGATCACCAACATTAATTAAATTTAATACATATACTAAATAATAATATATAATATACTATAAATCAAAATATAACTAAATTATATATATATATATATATATATATATATATATATATATATATATATATATATATATAATAATAATAATAAATAATATATAACATATCAAATTATATATATATTCTATATTATCATATAATATATAATATATAATAATATTATATTATATAATATTATAATATAATATTATAACATTATATTTTTATATATTATTATACATTATTATACATTATATATTATTATATTATTATATATTATATATTATTATTATATGTTTGTTTCATGGGAAACTTTGATAAAAGTGAAATACTAATATAAAATGTCTACATGGCATTATTTTATAATTTTATTGATTCTTCCTTAGGAGGCCCGTTTTAAGTTGAAATTACTATGTATAGATTACAACACCCATGGAAAATTTGTTGAAGAAAGAAGTCAGGTTCCAATGGAATGCGGATTTCCAGAAGGGGTTGGACACACTGAAACAAAGAATGGTCATTGCACCCATTTTAGTCTTCCTAGATTGGAACAAAGTGTTTGATGTCCATATCGATGCATAATCCATTGCACTGGGCGCGATGCTCTCACAACTAGGTGAAGGCACAATCGATCATCTGATTGTGTTCACAAGTAGGAAATTGTCTATATCTGAAAAACATTATACCACTACTGAATGAGAAGGCTTGGCCATGGTCTATGCACTCCATAAGTTCAAAAACAACCTACTTGGGTCTCACTTCAAGATGTACATAGATCATTTTGCATTAAAATACTTAGTTAATAAGCCTGTCTTAGGAGGAAGAATATGCATATGGCTATTACTATTTCAGGAATATGATTTTTAGGTCATCATAAAACCTTGGAAACTCAATGAAGGACAAAATCAACTGTCACATATCTTCACAGGAGAGGATGTAGGTAATTTAGATGATAATTTCTCTAATGCATATTTATTCGCAGTCAGGATGGTTGATGAATATTTCACGGACATTGTGGAGTTTCTACATACAGGTTTGGCTCCCTCCGACATCACTATGGCGCAGAAGAAAAAGTTGGTAGTAAAGGCAACATACTATCAACTAATTGCAGGGAACTTGTATAAGTAGGGGCAAATGGAATCCTAAGGCGTTGAGAACTGGAACATGAAAGAACAACCATATTAGAGGAAGCACGCGACAAGATTGTTGGAGGACACTACGCAGGAAAAGAAATAACATAAAAAAATTTATGAGTAGGGATTTGGTAGAATACACTATTAAAGGACACAAAGGAGTATTGTTAGTCCTGCACCATATTCCAAAGAGTGGGTAATCCATCTCAATGTGGTGAAATTCCATTAAATCCACAAGTTACGTTGCAAGCATTTGATAAGTGGGCTATTGATTTTGTGGGTCCCATCAATCCACAAGCAAGGACATCAGGAGAAAGGTTCATCATCACTCCGACCAAGTATTTAACCAAGTGGGCAGAAGCAACACTAGTTGCTAATTTCATTGCATAAACTACTACACAATTTCTATTTGCGAATGTAGTCACCAGGTTTGGATGTCCACGCATATTACTTAGCGACCAAGGTACATACTTTCTTAACCAAACCATTGTTGAATTACCTGAAGAATTCAAGATTCATCATCAGAAAAGTACACCATATCACCCTCAATCTAATGGAACAACATAAGCTTTCAATAAAATTTTGGAGAATTCTTTGACAAAGATTTTCAATGTTTGAAGAGATGACTGTGACTTACACATCCATGCGATACCATGGGAATACAAAACTATGAGTAAGAAGATGACAAGGAAGACACCGTTTTGGTTGGTCTTTTGATAGGAAGCAATAATTCCAATGGAGTTAATTATACCTAGTGTACGCATTACACCCATCATTGAGCTCTTAGAGATAGGTGAAATAGAGGAGTGATTGGCATAGTTAGTCCAACTTGAAGAGGACAGGTTTTGGGTTTGATTCCATCAATAGGTACAGAAAGCCAGGGAGAAGACCTGGCATGATCAACATATTAATACCAAGAAATTCCAAGTTGATGACTTTGTACTACTCTATGATAGTAAGTATTTACAACATCCATGGAAGTTTCACATGCACTAGTTAGGGTCATATGTGATCCAACAAATAACAAATACACATGTTTCACAGTTGGGAACCTTGGATGGACAGATCTTGGATGGAATGGTGAATGTAAGTCATTTGAATCTCTACAGAGACATCCAAACGAATGTGTAGTGACTTGTGGAGTGCAGAAGCCCTTGTATTATAGTAGATGTACCATAGTAGAAATACAATCAAGAGAAACCAAATAAAAAGTAGAAAAAAGGAAAAACAATAAAAATAATTAGTGATATGAGACATAAAAATAATCAACATGTACCGGAACTTGCACAGATCGACTGATCATATTACACGAAGTGAACACTGTGTCAAGTTCAATGAGAAGATATGGATCGGCATGCCTATGACGAGCAACAAATGACTATGTGGGTTGACATGAAAATACCGTTAACTATAGTCAAGCATGGAAACGACAGTTGGGTGGCCACTATAACGGGTCATTAAAGAATCATATCAACATTTACTCAGGAAAGTCGTTAGAAATCACAATCGATCGGTGGTATGAAGGAGAACTCACCTGAAGGATTTTGTAATTAAGAGGCAATGACGAAACAAATCATCAACTCCGATGGTGGAGGGGATGAGTTGCTTAAAATAGGATGGGACAGGTATGGTCGGCATGAACCCACAACAAGCATAATAACATCATAAGTGGAGCTAAATTATTTATATATCACATTAATAAAATAGGAGAGACCCAGTGAGGATAGAGACAAGCTTCAACTTTCCAAGCATGAACTTTATACAAATGGGGACAAATTCACTGGGAATACCACTAATCTAAAAATGAAGAAGACTTGTATTCTTGAAATTATTTGCAAGATTTAATTCATGTGTTAAAATGCAAATGGATCAATTTTGAAACACAACTTTTATATAAATTACTCATTCAAGATGCATATAAACAACAACAATAAACAGTGAACAAAAAACACATAACACGGCAAATGATAAAGGAGTTCATCCCTCTCTTGGGCTACATCTCCTAGTCCAGCTTCCAATGGATCTTTTGTATTATTTTCTCAAAGTGCTCAAATATGTGCTTTATAATGCTCAAAATGCCAAATATATGGCTCCAATGGCTTCAGAACGTCCAAAAACCCCTAGTTGAGCTTTTTCGGCACCTCGTTTGGCCAAAAATTGAAGAAGATAGGCTTCCTGGAAGTTCCCCTTCAAACTTGTTGTCTCTGGATCGCCAAAATGCACCCTTGTTGCCTCAACCTAGCCCCCACGCGCTTTTATGCGTTAAAACTCAGCAACGGGTGCAACCGCACAACCGGTACAAACTGTAGAATGGTTACGCGCTGGCCCTTAACCGCCAAAGCCCACGGGCACATGGCCACCACATGACCTCGCGCGCATATAAAAGGGGTCAAACCCAATTCAAATGAAAACGGTCAGGCACGTCGGTGGTCCTATGCGCAAACACATGTGATCGGGCTCATACAAAAGGGGCTATGATTAAAACATACCGCGCGCCCATGGTGATATTACAATGTATACGACCGGGGGTTAAAGTTTGAATGTACGCGCGCAAAGGTTTAAACTGTGGCCATATGACATAAAAACATAACCACGGGTTGGGGCTAAGCCCCAGCCTGACCCCCGCGCCAATTTGAAAGCATTCAAACTTAAATATAATTCGCACCATATATATATAATAAGCAATATGTTATGGTGCGTTGGTTGGTGGAATTTGCAAATACTTTGCATGTGGATGGAGGTCACGGGGTCGAGTTCGATGGAATCCAAATAAATTTTATACAACCAACCAATAACAGGGTGCCACGTGATAGCCCATGTCTGGGCTACGTGGCACCAAACCATTCGCCTTGATAATGCCACGTGTTGTCATCCCATTCGCCACCAACTGTCCACACAGTTTCCTGCCACATGTCATATGGCCCTGCCATGTGTCGTACGGCCTACCATGTCAGCATCCGTACGGACTGTACGGACTGTACAGTCAACACATTTTTTTGCCTATTTGTCATTTTGAACAGAATGTGATATCTGTCTCATCCGATGTCTGTTTGAACCCAAACAATTTGCGTTGGGTTCATGATGACAAGACCTACGCTCCTGTTTGATTTTAAGCGATTCCGAGCACTTTGAATTTTGAGCAAAATTTGATCCCCTGGATCACACCTCCCCATTGGAAAGCTTTTGGACCTCCAAAAGACTATTTTCAGTCTATCTGAATATGAGGGTATAGATCCCTCACCTTTCCAACCTCAATCCACTTGGATTTGCTTCGATTTGTATCTTTAAGACCAACTCGAAGATACTCCACATTTCCTCATTTTGAAGTTCGCATTCTCCTGTCAAGGATTGTGTCTTCATGCAATTCTATAAGATATTCTGGGGAGAAATTATCTATAGAAGGAATCTGAACATGCTCTGCTTGATCATCAATCAAAGGAGGCTCATACAATTTCAAATTCTCAACATTAACAACTGCATACATTTTCATTTAAGGAGGCAAATCTAAACGGAAGGCATTGTTACCAATCATGTGAAGAATCTTGAAAGGACCATATCGAATTGGTTTCAATTTTTTACCTTCTCCTTTAAGCCTCTCCTTACTAATGTAAATCCAAACTTCATCTCCAACTTGGAAACTGTGATCAACACGATGCTTGGCATGTCTCGTCTTGTACTTGGCTTGACTCTTTTCCAACTTCTCTTGTACCATTTGATGTATCGACTGAATTTGTTCAATGAACTTTTTTTCCCTATCAATGTCAGACTGACCATCAATAGCAATATCCTTGCCAAAGATAAAATCTAAAGGAGATTTGGGCAAATAGCCAAAACATGCTTCAAATGGCGATGTTTGAATTGAAGAGTGCTTAGCTCGATTGTAAGCATGTTGAATGTAGTGTAAATGCTCATCCCAAAGTTTAGGATGCTTGCTGCAATAACCACGAAGAAGATGCACCACTGTTATATTTACCACTTCTGTCTGACCATCGGTTTGCGGATGAAAAGTTGTGCTCTTTTTCATTTTGGTGTCCATGAGTGCCCATAAACTCGACCAAAAACTTCCAATAAATCGAGAATCCCGATCAGAAATAATGGATTTAGGCAATCCAAAATGTACCCAAACATTTTGAAAGAACATTTGTGCCATTTTCTCAGCTGTAACCTGCTTCTTACAAGGCATCAAAATACACATTTTTCTAAATTGATCAACCACAACATAAAGATAATCATGATTTCGTTTAGAAATAGGTAGACCTCATACAAAATCCATAGAAATACTTTCCCAAGGACGAGAAGGAACCGGAAGTGGAGTATACAAAGCCAACTTTTGATTGCTAGGTTTGCTTGTGGCACATAACGAACACCCTCGAACATATCTCGATACACTTTCATTCATTTTAGGCCAATAGCAGTACCTTTGCAAATTAGCCACTGTCTTGCCTACACCAAAGTGACCAGCAATAAGAGAAGAATGGGCTTCTCTTATTATGTTGATTCTTTCATCTTATGGAATACATAGCTTTCCAAGATGATACAAAAGATTATCATGCACATGGTAATCCAATTCCTCAACATGGTTAGAATGACACAAAGTCTCACATACTTCTTTAAAATCAGTATCTAAAGCATATTGCTCAACATAACTCTCATGCATGATAGGAC
>ML832594.1:0-15746 GCA_009831015.1 Picea engelmannii
AAGAGGCGACTTGAATGAATCTAATATGAGATATTTATTTTAGGTGCTAGCTAGGATAAATAAGGCATTGTATATTTTGGGTGTGTTAGAGAAGATAGTGAGTTGAACCTTTCCCATGTTGGCCATGAAGAGAAGAGATATATATTCATACATACAAGTATTGGATTGATTTGCATACTTTGTTTTCTGTTATGAATATATATGCTTCATTTATGAGTTAAAAATTCATATGGATGGAATATTGTTACATATAAATGATTATGATATGCATGGTTACCTTGATGATTGATGTAGGTATATGCTAAAATACTAAGACCTTGGAAGCTCCTTAAGGAAGTGAAAAGGAATTGTGGGATATTGCTATCTAGATAACCATCAAATGTCAATTACAATGAAGAGGATACCATTGCATATGAAACTCAATAACATAGACATGGAAACATGGTTTTATGCTAGAAGGAGAAGTGCACTGAGGATGGTGTTATTCCAAGGGGGAGGGGAATGTAATACCCCAATTTTGATCCCTAAATTATAATATGTAATAATAATGTGTTATTTATATGATGTTGTTTATGAGATAGGGGTAAAGACATGTGGGTTGAGTTGTAATGACACTATGCTATATTGTAAAAATTCCTAGTGTGGATCTCAAGAAGGCCCAACTAGTGAATGTATAAGAGTCCCAATGGAGGGTTGGTTTTACAATGTGGTGGGTATATTTTCCATGACATCTTCATGGTTTTGTAAAACTTGTGTATGAAGAGGAAATAGACATAGTAATATAATATTCACCAAAATGGTTGATTGAGGGAGAAACAAGGGGACTGTGATACTGCAAGAGGGGAAGAGGAAAGGGGGCCATGGGTGATTTGACCTTGTCCTTTCTCGTTTGAAAGCACTAACTTTTCTTGCCCATGATTTATTACAAGTTGTTCCATTGATCTTTGACTTGTGGGTGTGATCTAAATACAAGTGTCATATCCTTTGGAAGAGAGAGGGGCCTTATGAAAGAAAAAGTCTTCCATTGTATTTTCCATAGAGATTCTATCATCATCCAAAGAAGCACCCATTTGTGGGTAGGGAGAGGAGACAAGATCCTAGGTTATAGGGATATATTCCATAGTTTTTTTGGTTGTTATGATCATTATGAAATAGTTTCCCATGTGTTTTGTTGCTGGTAAGAGTCTGTAGAATTTGGGGAAACTTATTGCTAAAATTGTGGAAGAAAAATGGATGGTTGGAGAGAAATAACATGATTGGAATGTCCATAGCAGCCGAGGAAATACCTTCAGAATTACAATCTTGTCATTGCTACTCATTGGCTACCTTGATCTGAAGTGTTTTCGTGTTAAGTTATTACTAGAAGGAAAATAACATATTGGAGTCTTTCTGCACACATTTAAGAGCATTGGAAAATAAGGGCATTTTGAGGGACTCTTGAGTAGATAAGGAGTGGGTCTTCCTTGTGTTGTCTGGAGTAGTGGAGGAGAGTGCCATGGCTAGTGTTATGGTTAGATGAGGGTTTGGAGACCTCTATCGTGAGTAGGTGGCTTGTCATGAGAGTAATGGGTTAGGTTGAGTGATTTTAAAGCCCTATAGAAGGTTCCTTCACCCTGGTGGTATCATGGTTTCGCTTGGGGGTGGAATCCATAGATGATTCCTATGATGGGGTGAAAAATAAATCCCACAACTAGTTTGGTGGACATGGCTTTATTGCAAATAAGTATTAATGGTTGACTTCTTATGGAATACCTTTTTGTTTTTTCAATGCATGAGTTTAATAGGAAAAGAATGAATAATACATATGCATTTTTATTTCCACTGCTATTTTATATTTGGATATAAATTTTGTGTTTTATTGGTGTTAGAGGTTTAAATTTGACTTTACAGATTTTTAATGAGGAAAATAAACATTGTGGGTAGTCCTATATGTCCAAGGAAGGCATCTTAGGGATGGTATAGAATGATAGCAGAGCAATTTGGATTATTTTGGAGTACCCCATCACGTCTGTAAGAAGTACATAGGGGGTTGGATATGCTAGACGTTTCTTCTCTAGCTTCAATAATACTTTATTGAACATCAAATTCTCACCTTATTCTCATTGAATTTTATAGATGTTATCTCAAACCACTAATTTTTCTGCTTAGTTTAGTTAGTCTCTAGAACCATTTATTATTCCTTTATTCTAATTATTTGTATATCATATGCTTATTGTCCAATTGTGCCACACTTAAAGCAAGTGCCAATAAATTTCCTCCTTTGCATCTTGAACCATATCCTCATCCTCTATTACCATTGTTGCCTCCCCTTGAAGTATGGTCATTGGTACTAGTCTCCTCTTCACTCTTCATATTCACCTAACTTCTTCCACTTGTTGTGTTTCCGTCACCTTTTGTTCCTATACCTCTTGAAAATCTATTGTTTCTTGGGTACCTTCTCTTCCTCCTTCAAAGCTATTTAGAAATTTTTATCCATGAAGTAAAAATGGTATGTTCTCAATTTATCTTGAATATAAAATTTAAAACCATTTACATACCTTTCCACTCTATGGTCTTTTGTTTTGTCCAATTTTGATCTAATTGATAATTGATAGAATTCTTTCATGTATTATAGTACACTCATGTCTCTTTGTTTCAAATTGCATGTAGACAATATGCGGAAAATCTATTTGTAAGAATTTCCATGTAACTTACTCACCATGTTCTTCCAAGTTCAAATATTCTCCCTTTGTTTTCGACCTTGTTCCCTTTGCATGTGATCTCACCTATAGCATCCCCAACCCCGAGCTGGGCAATGCCACACAGAATTTTCAAAACTCTGATACCGATTTAATTAACAAAAATGCTCTGCAATGCAAAAAACTATGCAGAATAACAAGTATAAAAATACAACATATACAAGAAAACCCATGAAGAAAATGCATAAATAATAACACAACTCATAAACCAAACACATAATTGAAACTTATCTTTGGTAAATATTCACCAACTGCATGCAAAACTTCCAGTATCCTCCCAACCTTAGACCACACTGCTCATAACTTTCAATAGTGGGTCACCCCCGAGCTGGGGCTAAACTCCACCTGGGTAAAAGAATCATAATCAGGCTAATGTATCCTAGACAATAGTAAACACTCAGACTCAGGTGCCAACTCTAGAATATAGTCTACAATGCCTCATTCCCCACATGTATGTCCCATCCCAGGAAGTGTGCACCATCTTTTCTCAATAGTACTTTGGCTACCCCACTTCCCTTTCGGGGCTTCAACAACAGGCTAGACAGGAAGTCTCAGAGCCCTATAGCTACAACTTGGCACCTTGGGAATCAATTTCCCAACAATTTTCTCACCTAGAGAGAATGCTCATGAGCCTGACAACCCGCTTCTTCAATAGCTCACGGGCCTGACAACCAGCCTCTTCAACCCAAATCTCGAGTCACTTGATGCTCTCAACTCCAAGTCCTTCTATTGTCCAAGTACAGGTTTTGGAAACAATAGAGTACAGATCACAACATAGTAGTGATGGTGAGAGTGATGAAGGAATGATAGGAAAATGAACTAAAGTCCCCCAAACTTTTGTGCATGTTCCCAACTTGACAATTTTCATGTTGGGAACTACATGTCCCCCCACACATGGACCCCCCCACATGGACCCCCCCACATGGTGATATGTTCCTCAACTTAGGAACTTAGGATATGTATTCATATACATAATATTAAACTTTATACTTTAGGAATATTAATAAAATATTCATTTGGGTTTAAGCCCCCTTAACTTAGCCCATTTCCTAGACTCTTAGCCCCCCTTTCCCATTCTAATGGAGTTTGACCCCCCATACTCTTTTTTATGGTTGGTCTACATGAGTGATGTGTTTTCCTTAAAATTTGAGTGTGATTGCATTTTACAAAGTTAGGCTCACTGGCCTTTCAACTTCTGCTTCTCCAATCTAATAACCACACATGCACTCTGGCATCAAAATACAAAATACATATATACAAAGGCACTCTGACCCCTAAGTATCCTGGCTCACCAACCTATATGTACAATTACATTTATATTTATAATTGGGGTTCATCAGAGGGGTATTACATTCCCCTCCCCCTTATTTATGCACTGGCCTTAGTGCACTATATACACATGTACAAGCAAAAACTTCAAAAGTTTTCAAAAATATGCGGGTACTCCACTCGCATAGCATCCTTGTGCTCCCAAGTTGCATCCTCAGGATCGTACCAAATCCATTGGACCTTTACTATCCCTATGGTTCGATTCCAAAGTTGTTTGATCTTCCGATCCAATATGCAAACCAGTTGCACTTGAAATTCACCTTCTTGCTCCACCTGAATCACATTCCAATCAATGACATGATTAACACCAGGTACATACTTTTAAAGAAAAGATACATGGAATACATTATGAATAAACATGTATGCAAGTATTGCAAGCATGTATGCAACATGACCAATCCTCTCCAGGATTTCAAACAGTCCACAACAACGTCTTGCCAACTTTGAACAATTTCTCAACTTCAGAGAACTTCTCTTGGTCTTTACTTTCAATAACACATGGACCTCCACTTTAAACTCTCTGTGAGTTTTTCCTTTATCAACATAAATTTTCAGCATGTCTTGGGAAACCTCTAAATTTTGTTTTATTTTCACTATCTTCTCTTTCATTTCCCTAAGTAATTTTGGCCCAACCACTGCTCTGTTTGCTAGGTTGTCCCAACTCACTGGTGTGTTGCACTTTCTACCATAAAGTGCCTCAAATGGGCTCATCTTTAGAGATGCTTTATAACCATTTTTATAATCAAACTCCACCAAGTGTAGGTAGTCTTCCCATTTTGATTGTTTATCCATCACATACAATGTTCTTAGCATGTCCTTGATCACGTGGTTCACTCTCTCTATTTTCCCATATGATTGTAGATGATAGGCTGTGCTAAAGTTCAAATTTGTTCCAAATCCTTTGAATAATCCTTTCCAAAAATTTGATATAATTTGGGATCTCTGTGAGACACAATTGTCTTAGGAACACCATGTAGCCTAGCAATTTATCTCATAAAAATATCAACAATGTTGGCTGCCTTGTGAGTGATATTTATTGGAATAAAATGGGTAGGTTTAGTAAGCTTATCCACCACTACCATGATGGAATCATGTTTCTCTCTGGGTAGCTTAATAATGAAATCCATTGTTACAACCTTTCATTTCCACTCAGGAATGGGAAATGGTTGCAGCAAATCAGCTAGGTTCCTGTGCTTAGCCTTGAGCTTTTTACATCCCAAACACTTGGAAATAAAATCAACCACTTCTTTCTTCATACTTGGCCAACGATATTGTTTCTTGACAGCTACAATTGTCTTTTGGTAGCCTATATGCCGAGCATAAGGAACATTGGGCATTTCTTTTAATATTAGATTTTTCAATTCCTAAAAATTTTCCACATAAACTATGCCCTTGTACATGAGTATTTCATCCTCTTTTAACTCAAAATCTTCAATTTTCTACTGCAAAATACCTTGCTGTAATTTTGTCTTTATTTCCATATAGTGATGATCTGAGTTTGCATCCTTTAAATTTTTTTCTTTCAAATCTGATTTGTACATGCTAATGGTTGTAGCATGCATCTCATGCACTCTTCTGCTGAGTGCATCAACCACCTTTTTCTCTTTACCATTGATATGATTTTATCAAATTCATATTCATTAAGGAATTCTAACCATCTGCTTTTCCTGGCATTTAAAATTGGTTGTACAAACAAATATTTCAGACCACTATGGTTTGTTCTCAACTCAAATATTTTCCCCATGAGGTAGTGCCTCCACATCTTCAAGGAATGCACTATGGTTTCCAATTCTAAATCATGATTGGCATAAAGTATCTCACGTTCTTTCATCTTCCTTGATTCATAGCATACAACATGTCCATTCTAACTAAAGACTCCCCCAAGTCCTTACAAGCATCCATACATACAATGAAGTCTTCATTTGGATCAACAATCCTTAAAATTGGTGCACTTGTCAACAAACTCTTCAAGTGTTGGAAACTATTTTCACAATCAAAAGTTATCTCAAATTGCACACCTTGCTTTTGCAAAGATGTGATTGGGTGTGCAATTTTGGAGAAGCATTCAATAAACCTTCTATAGTACCCTGCAAGTCCCATGAAAGATCTCACCTTTGAGACATTCCTTGGTGTTGGCCATCCTTCAATGGATTTTATCTTCTCCGGGTTCACTTTTATTCCTTCCTTTGAAATGATATGACCCAAGTAATGAATCTTCCTCTAGTAGAATGAGCACTTGCTCAACTTTTCATACAATTGATGTTCTCTCAATACTTGTAGCACCATCCTCAAGTGATGCTCATGCTCTTATTCATATTTTGAGTAGATAAGTATGACATCCAAAAACACAATAATGAAATTATCCAAATATTCTTTGAAAATACCATTCATTAAACACATGAAGACAACTGTTGCATTTGACAACCCATTTGGCACCACAATGAACTCATAATGGCCATACCTCATTTTGAAGGTTGTCTTGTTGATGTCTACTTCTTGAATTCTCACATGATGATAACTTGATTTGAGGTCAATCTTAGAGAATATTTTTTCATCTTTCAGTTGATCAAAGAGGTCATCTATCCTTGGAAAAGGATACTTGTTCTTCACTGTTACCTTATTGAGTTGCCTGGAATCAATGTAAAGTATCAACATTCCATCCTTTTTCTTCACAAATAATACTGGGGCACCCCAAGGTGACACACTTGTGTGTATATATCCCTTCTTTAGAAATTCTTCAAGTTGCATTTGTAATTTCTTCAGTTCTGGTGTACTCATCCTATAAGGAGTCTTGGATACTAGGGTTACTCTAGGAATCATGTTGATGGAGAAATCAATATGTCTCTTGGGTGGCAACCCCAATATTTCTTTAAATACATCTTCAAACTCTTTTAGGACTGCATAATATTCAACATTTGGCACTTTATCCTTAGTTGCCTCCTCCATATGTGTTGCAAATACTTGAAATCCTTTCTTGAAGATTTTCTTTAGCTATAGAGATGAGACTTCTTTGATGGTTACCGCCCTTGGAATACCCTGAACTGTATTCAAGTTTCCTTTTTCATCCAAGCAAGTAAATTCTTTATTATAGAAGTCTAGGATAGCATGATGCTTTTCCAACCAATCCATACCAATGAGGAAATCATATGAGACCAAAGGTATGCCATTCAAATACGATCTTGTGATCATTCCATTCATGTCCATTGAACATGCCTTAACCATCTGATTAATCTTCCTTTTAGATCATGTAGCTAGCTGCACCAACCAATGTTTTCTAAGATTGCTTCTTGGCAATTGAAAGATTTCCACCATATTAGGATCTAGATAACTATGACGAGCTCTTGAATCAATTAAAATAACAATGGGTTGATTGTTGATCATACATTCCACTTCAACCATGTGAGACTGAAATTTGGTTTTCTTGTTATCCAGGGCTGTATAGATCCTTGGTACATTTCTGCCCATGTCTTGCACTGTATCAACCTTCTATACATTATGAATAATCATCACTTTTTCGGCTTGATGAGGGAAATCTCTATACATGTGGTCTCCCCCACAACCCCAACATTAAATAGGTGGCTGCCTTGGTATTTTCCCCATTGTCTTAGTCATTATGGGTTAGTTAGGAGTTGTCTGTCCCTGAGAATTATTTCTGAATAATGGTGGCTTGGTCCCATTCTTCCTTTTCTTCTTGTCTTCCAATCATTTTGGAAAGTTGGTCTTCCTCTATGCCAATGACAAAGACATTTATCCCTCCTTATGGTTTCCTCCAGTGTATTGGGATCATCATATTGTATCTTGTCACTGATAAATGATGACAACCCACTCAAGTACCTCTTAATCTTAACTTGTTAATCCTTTATGAAAAAAACATCAACAACTCTAAGAATCTCCTTTCATACTCATCTATGGTTATACTCCCAAGCTTGAGTTCAAATAAATCCTTCATTTTCTTATCATAGTAATGTTTGGTTAAATATTTCTTTTGAAAATACCTTTTCAATTCCCTCCAAGTAATGTTCTTCTCATCAATGTGTTGCAATTGCACAAACTAGTTCCACCACATTGATGCTTTTCCTTTAAGATGGTAGGTGAGAATTCTGCCTTTTTCTTATGAGGAGTAGTTATGTAATTGAAAGTACTTCCTCATGCCAAACAACTAGGTCTCCACATCCTCATCCTTCTTGTGCTCACCATAAAAAGTAGGAGGCTTGATCTTATTCATCTCTCCTTGTAGCTCATCTACCCTAGACCTCTTCTTATGCTTCCTGACAGGAGATGGAATTGAACTACTGTGTGCTCTCCTAATTGAATGCCTTGGATAATGATGGTGATTCCTATCAACACTTCTTGTTTTTCTTCTCTCATCATGAGACTTGTGACTCCTTGACTTGCTTGAATTGGTCTCCTTATCCATTTTCTTCTCTATTAGGTCCAAGATCTACATCAACTTGATGTTGAAGTCATCTTACTGCTCCTTGGCTTTCATAAACCTCTCATTATCAACCTTATAACTTTGAACACATTTTTGCTGACTCTTGATGGTCTCCACCAATTTCATGCTCTCCTCCTTACCTTCTTTATGCCCATTGGATAGAGTCCTTTCATTACCCATGCTAACACACAACCCCTTGAATTCATATTCATGGATGTAATTCCTATGTGCATCCTCCATATATTTGATCTTTGTGATGATCCTGTTCTAATCTAATTGTTGTTAACTTTGCAAAATGTGTAGGCAACATGATTGGTTAGACTAATTAATTTATTAAATCTATAAACTATGCACAATTTTGTTCCATGAGTTCATCATAATTCTTTATTTTGATTCCTTGTAAATTTAATTGCCCAGTTCGAATTTTTGGGTGGATAAATGGACTCTTCTATCCAAGAGATTTCCAACACCTCCTTCCTTGCTCAAATCAGAGTATTGATTAGAAAGTTATGGTCATTTGAATTTACCCCAAAACTCCTTCAACCAGGTGCAAATTCCAATTGTCCTTATGCATCCTAGCACCTGCTCCTTTGGAAATTTGACAAGATATCAACTGGGTTCCCTCATGACCATGTTTCAAAAAATCTTCCCAACTTTCACCTTCATCTGGGTTCCAGGCTGTTAGATACAACCTGCTAAAGTTTCAAGCCAGTTAATATTTTTAGGCTTGGATGCTACATGTACCTTCTATGTCCTTCAATGCATTTTTATGTGCCCAAATTTCTATTTTGAATCTATGGATGTTTTCTATGGATCAATATATTTCCATAGACTACTTTTGTGCCCCAATACAATTTCGAAGTAGGAAGTTATGTCCCTCAGAAGTTAACTGAGTCTTAAAATTTACCCTTCGTTGTTTGGCTTGTAACTCCCTCATTTTGACTCAGTTTGACGAGTGGTCTACACCGATAGAAATACCTCTCCGAGATATTTCATTTGAGATGCAAAGATAAAGTAATCTCAATACACTATCTACTCGTGGTTTTTGAGTAGCTAAAAACACTGTTTAGGGCCTCAAAAATGCCTTGCAAAAACATGACCTGGAAAACACCGAATTTTTCCAATAATTTTTATTAATTTAGGAAGAATCTATTTTACTCTGGCCAAATGGGATGCTGACATGGTTCCTGAGTCTACCTATCAACTCGATGTGGTTCCATGTCAACTCCCTAGCCATTCGGGTCCTGCCCTGTTGGCCTCCACCTTCTATCTTTATTCTCCCTTATTGGCGTGCACATATCAATTTTCGGGCCCCATAGGTCCTTGGTTGCTGACGTGGTACCATGTCATTAGGTCATGGCGATGGGAGGGCCCCATCCCGCACCCATTTACCTCGGTGTGCTAAGTTTCACGTCAAATTTATCTAACGATGAAGGTTTGAGTGGTGTTGGCAGTGATCGACGACCCACATTGCATTGTGTGCCCCCTGCCCCATCAAACATTAAAATAGAGGGGAGGGGCTACAAAAATAAACCACCATTAAGATCGAGGTGACATGTCACACATGCAGGCATTGCATCCCCCCTTCCTATGGTAAAAATAACCACCCATCCCCCCTGCAACTAGCGTGGAGTCTTAGACTTAGGGTTTCGCTGGGTAGGAAGGCACCGCTTTCGTGGCGCCAACTCACATGCCATCTATGCTACTGTGCCACCATGTACCTACCACCATGGCTCCGCCACCCTGGTATAACATGTCACCACTCTGCCACGTCAGCTGACATGTGCCCCCCACGTCATGCTGATGTTAGTGTACCAAAAAATTCCCAATTTTTTCCAATTTTGCCAATTTTCGAAAATTTCCCAATTTTTCCAGAATGCCCAAAAATGCCCAATTTCGAAATTTCTTTTGGGACGCCATTGAAGTTATGAAATTAAGCTTCATATGGCCAACTTAGGCCCTTTCAAAAACAATACAACCCCAACACCTATAATTTGACTCTTGTACGTTGAATTTCTCATGAATTCCACTGCAGAAATTGGGGCTTTTGCCCAATTTCACCCAATTTCGTCATGGGCGCCATGGGCGCTCTGTAAACTTGAAAATTCGATCATCTACAAGCCCAAATTTTCTCAATTAAATATGTAATCGATTATTTCTCATTCCCGAGTTCGAATATTTTAAATTCCCTATGAAATTCTCTCAATTTCACAAGAATACTTTTAGCATACATGTTGCACACATCCTCTGCAACTAAATTTCTGCAATTTCCATCTTCAACACTTTCTAACTCAGCCCATCTAGGCTCAGTGTCAAAATTGGAGCTCTAATACCACATTGTAACATCCCCAACCTCTATCTAGGAAATGCCACACAAAATTTCCAAATTTTGATACCAATTTAATTAACGAAAATGCTCTACAATGCAAAAAAATATGAAAAATAACAAGTATAAAAATACATCATATACAAGAAAAACCCTTGAAGAAAATTCATAAATAATAACACAACACATAAACCAAACACACAATTGACACTTGTCTTTGGTAAAAATTCACCAATTGCGTGCAGACCTTCCATGATCCTCCTAGCCTTAGATCGCACTGCTCATAACTATCAGTAGTGGGTCACCCCTGAGCTAGGGCTAAACTCCACCTAGGTAAAAGAATCCTAATCAGGCTAAGGTCTCTCAGACAACGGTAAAAAATCAGACTCAAGTGCCAACTATAGCAAACAACCTACTATACGTCATTACTCACATGCTTGTACCACCCCAGGAAGTGTGCCCCTTCTCTGCTCAACAATCCTTCAACTACCCCACTTCCCTTTCGGGGCTTCAACAACAGGCCATACATGAAGTTTCAGATCCTTGTAGCAACAACTTGGCACCTTGGGAATCAATTTCCCAACAATTCTCTCATCTAGAGAGAATGATCACATACCTGAAAACCCGCTTATTCAATAACTCACGGGCCTGAAAACCCACCTCTTCATCCCAAATCCTGAGTCACTCGATGCTCTCAGCTCTAAGGCCTTCTATTGTGTAGGTACAGGTGTTGGAAACAATAGAGTACATATCACAACATATTAGTGATGGTGAGAGTGATGAAGGAATTATAGGAAAATGAGCTAAAGTCCCCCAAACTTATGTGCATGTTCCCATATTGACACTTGTCATGTTGGGAACTACATGGACCCCCCCACATGGTGATATGTTCCTCAACTTAGGAAATTAGGATATATATTCATATCCATAATCTTAAACTTTATAATTTAGGAATATTAATAAAATATTCCTTTGGGTTTAAGCCCCCTTAGCTTATCCCCTTTCTTAGACTCTTAGCCCCCCTTTCCCATTCTAGTGGAGTTTAACCCCCCATACTCTTTTGTCTGGTTGGTCTGCAAGAGTGATACGTTTTCATTAAAATTGAGTCTGATTACATTTTACAAATTTAGGCTCACTGAACTTTCAACTTCTGGCTTTCCAGCTTAATAACCACACAAGCACTCTGGCCTCAAAATACAAAATACATATATACAAAGACACTTTGGCCCCTAAGTATCCTGGCTCACCAACCTATATGTACAATTACATTTAGATTTACAATTGGGGTTCGACTGAGGGGTATTACATCACCACAAGGAAATGTGTCCCTTCAACTTCAAGGCAACAAATTTCATTATTTGAGGGTCCTCAATCTTCTCATAATAAAATTAATGCTCCATTTTACCCAACCAATCCACCTGGGTTCCTCTTTCAAACTACCATCATACATTTGAACCTATATTTGTGCATTCCCATTGTCTTTCAAAATTTGAGAAATTGAATACTAGGGTCTGCCTCATGGTTATTATGTCCTCTATCTTCTTCTTTTGGTTGTAGTTTTGGTTCATCTTCTACAACCCCACTTTGTCTAGTTTCCATTATTATTCTCACTTCTTGCAACTCTTTGTTCATGGATCCTCTTCCTCCTTTGTGTTCCATACCAAGAATTGAAATTATTCTCAACCAAAAATCCATGAATTCCTTCGTTGCATAAATCATTGTAGCACTGAACAAATGCAATTATACTCGATGTTCTCTCCCCAAAACTACTTTTCTTCACCACGATTCTACTAGAAATCTCCTAGGAAGAAGGATGAGACTATATAGGAATTATAGTAACCTGAATCTCCAAGGAGATTCACTTTCATACAAGAAAGATCGACTATTCAAATTAAGTTTAAAAGAAGTTGAAGTCTCTCTTCGACAAGATAAATGAAAGTTAGGTTATGCAGATTAATAAAGAGTTGATCTCTCTTAATCCTCTCTCCTTTGATGGGGTTGAACATTATTCAACTTATATGAAGGAGCTATAGTTGAAATTAGGTGAATATGGAAAGGAGTTTTTGAAGACAGATAATATGTTTACAACACTGATTTTGATGAATCTAAATATACCCCATGATGTTTTATGTTCAACATTTTGTAGTAGTCAGGCTTTCAAAAAAGAATATGGTAATGACTATACCTTTGATTCTTTCTATGGTTTGCTAAATTAGGGCACCAAAAAAGCTGCTTGATAAAGGTAAACTTAAGAATAAGAAACATGCCCATTTTCTTAAGGGTGAAGGTCAACGATATTATAGAGAAAGAGATCGACGCTGCAATTAGGAGAAAGAGAAACATTATGTTGATCATATTGATAAGAAGAAATATGATATTCAAACATTGATTAAGAAAATTAAGAAGAATGATACTTGTCGATATTGTGGCAAGATACAACATATATAGAAGGTTTACTTGAAGAATACCAAAGATCTTGAAAATTAAGTAAAATAGATTGAAGGTGAGGTGTTGATTACTTCGCTGACTAATTTGCAACATCAATTTTTAGAAGGTAAGGGAGATAACTATAATTTCACCATTAGAACTTATTAGGAATTACATACTTACACTTCTATAATCAAGTATATAATTGAGTCTAGTTGTACCATCATATGGCTAAGGATACTTATCTCTTTTCTTCATTATATAATGTTTCAAAATAAGAGTAGTTTATTGTAGATGATTATACTCTTATCATTTTTGGTTGTGAAAAGATTGAATGTTAGCATGGTGTGATCATTGATATGTATCATGTACCAAGTTTGAATGCATATTTGTGATATGTACCCTAACTAACATAGATTGAGGCTCAAGGTTGAATTTTGGCTTGGTGGGTTTGTTGTAAAGGATATTAACAATGAATTTGTTGTTTTTGTTGAGAGTATTCTTGACCTAAAGACATACTCTATAAGTTATGTGATTTTCCTCAGCAAGATCTAGGATGGACTTCCCTCATAGAAAAGATAGAAAACTGGAGTAGAATTTGGCATGAAAGACTAGGCCATCTAAATTTCTGAATCAAGAAATTGATAGTGAAGTTTAATATGGTTAATGGATTACCTAAGGTAACACCTTCTAATGGTGTACGCGAAACCTGGTGTGTGTTGTGAAAGCATCACCAAGATACATTCGAGATACATAAGTCTTGAAGAGCTAAGACTCAGCTAAAACTTGTCCACAATGACCTTTGTACAATAAACAAACCATCATTTGTTGGTGCAAGGTATATTTAAACCTTTATTGATGAGTTTTCGAGGTCTACTTAGGTATATTTCTTGAAGAATAAGGATCAAGTATTTGAAAAACTCAAGGAATTTAGGGTTTTGGTTGAAAAACAATGTAGTTGATTTATGAAATGTCTATGATTGGACAATGGAGGAGAATATGTGAGAAAAGGAATTTTAGAGATACTTGTCACAAAATGTATCTCTTGGTATAGATGTATTCCTTACACATCTAAACAAAATAATGTTGTTGAAAGGAAGAATCAAACTTTGTTCAAAATGACATGGATTTTTTTTTAGGCCAAAGGTATGCTAACTAGATTTTGGGTAGAGGTTATCTATTGCTTAAACTACCTTCTAAATATGATTTTGACCAATGCTACATAGGATATGAATCATCTTGAGAAATGTAGTGGTAGAAAACCCTTAGTTGGTCATCTCAGAACCTTAAATTTATAATTTGGGCTCATATTCCAGATGATAAGAGAGAGAAGCTAGATGAAAATAATCATGCTTGTATTGTGATAGGGAGTCAAAAGTCTGTAGGTTGTTTGATCTAATCAATAAATTATTTGAGAACAAGACATTGCCTTTTGTGAGAGGATTTCAAGCATTTCTCTATTGAAATCCTCTTCTGATTTTTCTAGCAATGATCCTTTTGAAATTGTGGGAACTTCTAGATCGATTGACCTATATAGTGCATCCATAGGTTCATCGACCAGTTAGTTGACTTGCATAATAGATGTGATCTGTAGTTTCACCTTCTCTAGCATAGTTGACTACAAGAAATGGACTACCTCATCATTTGAATATGGACTCTCATGGTGATTTTCATGCATGAATTCCTTCTACAATGGATGTTAGTCTACCCTTATCAGAAACTAAGACAATTGAAGTCATTGGTGTTGATGAAGTCCATGTAAATAATTCAAGGAAAACTAGAGGAGAAAAACACATGATAATGTTGCTTTAATGTCTTGTGCATTAGAGTTATGTGATCATGATACATATGTAGATACACATGGTCGAAATGAATGGGAAAATTCTATGGTTGAAGAATACAATTCCTTAATGAATAATAAAACTTTAGACTTAGTTTCCCAACCACATAGAAAGAATCTGGTGAAAAATGAAATATGGGTATATAAGACTAAATTTAGATTTGAAGGTGTTGTTGAGAGGCATAAGGCTCGACTAGTCACAAAATATTTTTCTTTGTAGAAAGGCATCAACTACACTGAAACATTTTCCCTAGTTGAAAATATCAACTCCCTTCAACTTATTCTTTCACTTATTGCTTGTTTAAGATGGGAGGTACATAAGATGGATGTCAAAAGTGATTTTCTAGATAGTGATATTAGTGATGAATGATTTGTATGGAGAAAACCCTAGGTTTTGAAAATGATGGAAATCTTGGGTGTCAGATAAATAAATTCTTATACAGTTTGGAACAAGCCCCAAATGCATGGTATGAGACCATAGACAATTTGTTTTCTCAATTTTGGTTTAATTATTGTATTTATGATTTGCATGTAACTGATGGTACTTTTATTGTTTCATTATATGTTGATGATTTATTCATTATTGGAAATAGTGCCAACTTAATTTTGGGTTCGAAGAAGTAGTTAACATATACTTTTTAAAAGAATGAC
>ML832594.1:16547-27577 GCA_009831015.1 Picea engelmannii
TTGGAACAATAAGTTCAACTCACCTTTGGATATTTTGAAGATAGTCATTTGATAGTTGAAGTTTCATTGGGCCAGAAGACTAAGAGGTCGACTAGGTAGTAATTTGGTTGGTGAGACTGATTTAAGGTGGTTTCGACTCAATGGAATGATGTGCAGGTTGTGGTCGAAATTTTGGAGTCGAAAGTTTGGAGATCTAAGTGCATCTAAGATGAGGAAAGTTGACTATGTCTTCCTTATTTATGGAAGTTAGTTATAGTTTGGGTTATATATAGAAGATCATATGGATTGGTCCATACTAAAAGTTTTTTCATTATCCATTATATGTTGAGCTATGCTTGTTTATGCTTTAGTGTTGTAACTATGTCTTTAGACACCACTTCTTCTTGGAATTCAATATTCTTCATTTCTACAATTCCCTACTTCTCCAACTCACACCAAAATAAAAAAAAAATGAACATATGAAATGAAATTGTAGTTTTTGGTCGAGCTTGACTCAAATTTATTTTGTAAGTTTTAAAATCAATAACATTTTATGAAAATTTGTAGGAGGGTATAGGTGTTACGAGGAAAATCACTCTATGGCATGGGGTAAACCACAAGAGATGGAATGAATGCATAAATCGACTCTAATCCCAAGTATGCTATATAAATGTAAATGCTAACAAGACACATTAAAGGGTCTACCTCATTTGGACGTTTGATGAAGACCACCGTTGAGCACTCAACTCAAAGCTTTATACCTGCAACTTGTCCTCAACAACCAATATACTCAAGCATATGGTGATAATATATAAATTTAGCACATACAATAGCATAATCCATTAACATTCATAACAAATACGCCCATGGAATAATAATTCAAATATTTGCAAGACATCAATTGGATGAGAAAATAGTATTTCTATTAAAATATGATCAACATAAGTGTATGAGTGACAAAATTCCATGTCGCCACGTCTCAAAACCGAGAAACAAAGTCCCTTCCAGCTGGGCCTCCACCACTTCAATCCTCCACCAAAGGCAAGCTCATATAAGAGAGACAACGAGGTTCTCCATCAAAGAGGGAAGAGCTTGGGGGATGAACAATGTGTTCAAACTTTAGAAGACAAAGGGATGCAGGCTCAATATGAAGTGAATAATTTCTCCAGAGTAACTCTGCTCTCAAAAGTTGAATTCTCTCTTCTTCCATGGTTTGGATATGGCCCATTTATAGCCTTCAAATGGAACTAAAGGGCTGATTCAGAACGTTTCTAGTATATGGAAGGTTAAGGATCATGGATCACGTGACGTGACATGGAAACCTGACACAATTTTTAATTTTGAGCACCAAACTCGATGTACGTGGGTTGTAGTGGTGAAAACTACGTATACACATGTTGTATAACTATTAGGGCGTGTATATGTGGAAAAACATGTTTTTTTTTATCTCTGGGAAGTGAAAAAGGGGACTTCAAGTCTGCATAGGGAAATGAAAAAGGCCTTCTGAGCAAGTTGCATGGGGTGAGGAAAAATCTTTCTATAATAGATGCCCCATAATGTGTGAGGTCAGAGGAGTATTTGCGATGGCCAAAATACATTATAATTCCCAGAAGTGGAGTAATGGAGACCCAACTAGATGAACTAGTTGCTCATAAGAATATTGCAATCCATAATGAATTTGTACACATGGCTTCCAATTTGAATTACATTACAGATCCATGTGGAAATATACCAAACAATTGTTCATGGCCATGAGTAGGCAATATAAAGTACATATATTCCATAGGATGTCATAGTCACGAACAAGGCCTAGTGAAAACAAGTCTCAAAATAAATCTTAAGATATTTGTATACAATGGAGTACAATCTAATCTCCCATGATCATTGAAGTCATATAGGTACTGGTCCAATGAATGATAGCAACAACTCAGGAAATCTACGACTATAAACCGATGTCTTTAAGTCTTCTACACGATCCACCAAATGTGAAAGTATACATCATGTGAATAGAGGAGTTGAGTTCAAACACAATGAGACTTCATTTGATTATCGATCATTAAGGTATATCGTTAACAAATGCGAGACAACCTACCGATAATGAAAGTAGGTGTCAAGGTACTGAGTACATTCTTTCAAGTGTGAATGAAGGTGTTGAGGTTGAACACTTGAAGAATCCATTGATCATGAGGCATTGATGTATTCCAAACTATTGATGGCAAGAGAACCTACCACTGATGACTGCAAGCCCCTAGGTACTCATAGGACTCTAGGCCTCGTTTCCAAAATAGATGAGTTGAAGTTGATGGAAGGAGACCCGCTAAAAGGAGAGAATTAAGGAATCTCTCATCATTAGCATGAGGTACAAAGCAATAGCTTGATGATTTGGAGGAACTCGGACGAAGATGATGTTCACAAACCAATGACCCTATGCATCTTTCACATGCACTAGATGCAAGTAGTGCACGAAAAAGACCCTCTGAATAACAACCAATAAGGAAAATTGCTGACAAAGGCGAGGAAACCACCAATAAGGATAATGGAATCTAAGACACTGCACAAATCCCAATGTGTGAATAGATTTATTTCCGTCGAACACAAGGGAGACCCCCTAGTTAGCGACCAATTAGGAGATGTTGACTGTTGGGTTCAAGGTTACCTACCCATAATGAAAGTAGGACCAGGGTGCATGGTAGGAATACAACTTCATGTAGCTATGAGATATACTGAGGATATGGACAACATGCAAAGTCAAGAGTTATGAGGAATGGTTGACATAGGATTATAAACTTACTTTGAACAAGAGTATGAGACATATGAAGGACTCTGGCAGCATAGACTCAATTATGAAACTTTGTGATGCAGGAGGAACCAATCAAACTCTCCATAGGGACTGGAAAAGTAACCAGTCGGAAGAGTAAACTCTAAGTAATGAGCTCAAATTCCTAAGGTCATGCTAAACCCAAACTTTGGATGACAAGTGGACTCAAAAGTTTGTTCTCTGTTCAAAGACAACACAACTGCTGCCAACATGAGATAATATTCTTTTCCCACCCATCTTTTTTTGTTTTTTCATAAGAAAATGAATGCTATGATACAATGGAAGAAACAAGTATCGCAAGTAAGCAACTAGTTCCAACAGTGGAACATACCTATGCTCAATGCAAGGAGGTGCATGCAGGATGTGGACACTCGGGGGAATGTTTCCTCTTAGGGTATAGGGTGTCAAGTTGCAAAGGATATAAACAAGGCTCTTCTTGGCTAGTGATGAAAATTGCTGAGGTAATAGGCTTATAACGAGAAAGTGGGAACCGACAATAGGCTCAATACTGCCAGAAGGAGGATGAAATCCAATCGCAACTTAACTCTAAAGAATGTTCTTTTTCAAAAATGGACTCCTCTAGGACCGAAAAAGTATAAAACAATAACCATGAGAAATCTTCTAGCCACTAGTGACTAGAGTATTCATTTTTCGAAATTAGTCTACTTGGTCCGAAAAAGGGTTAAAATTACACCAAATAGACGTCCTTTAAAAACCATTTAACGAGTGTGAAAGAGACAAGTTCACTCGACAATCTTTTCATGTTTAAGAAGTCTTGAAAAGAGCTTAACTAAGACTCGAGGATGTTTTTCTAAGCAACATATCATGGGGGAGGCCAGGGATCCCATGCATGAATTTTGTCAAAAGTCAACAACTCACAGATAACTGACACAAGCTTGGGAAAACCAAAAGCTTTCCAAGTCGAGGAGGATAAAATACTTGCAGAGGATACCTTATCTACAATATATCAAATAATGCCCCTTATCTGGAAGGGTGTAGAAGAAGAAAGAAGAGGCTCTACAAGATCATTCCAATCAAAGGAAACCATCCTAGGAATTGGAGGGAGCATACTCAAAGAAAGTGGAATGCTCCCTTGTGCAGAAGGTACATAACTAGAAATGCTAAGGACATGGTCGAAAGACTCATCACCCCCAAAAAGAAGAGTGGGATTGACCGAAGATTTCATCGACAATGTCACTTCCTTAGACTTATCACTCTCCAAGAGAAGAGTGGGATCGACCGAATATTGCATCGACAAGACCACTTCTTCAACCGTTGGTTCAAATGATGTGAGACAACATGGTCAAGAGACTCATCACCACTCAAAAGAAGAGTGGTGCCGACCAAAGATTGTATCGGCATGACTGATGTATCAACCAAAGAAGGATTAGAATGTTGAGAAACCAAAGATGACTTGGAACCCGAAGGGCCCCCAATCAAGGACCATGCTTCTTGTACCACAGCAGTAACAGGGCACATAAGAGTAAGGTGATCTTCTTTTCAAAGTCTACAAAGGAATTTTGGCTGATGTCTTATACATCGAGGCTTCTCAATCATATGAATTCCCCCAACATGACTTACAGTGGCTAGTGACATGCTCCTAGCATGACTTCGTAGAGGCTAGTAGTAGATGTCCAACATGACTTGTATAGGTTGGCGATGAATCCCCAACATGATTAGAAGAGGTTGGTGATGAATCCCCAACATGACTAGCAGAGGTTGGTGATGTATGTGCAGTGTGATTAGGAGTGACTAGAGTTGTGCCCCCAACATGACTTACAATGACTGGTTGCTAGTCTTCAGCATAACTTGCAGAGGTTGTGGAACTATCTCCAACATGATTAGTAGAGGTTGGTGATATAATGATAGTATGAATTGCAGTGACTGGATTGGTGACGGCTGGTTGCGACATTCGAGACCAAGGTTCTGGGAAAGACTGGTTTTGAGAAATTGCGGGCTAGGAAGGGTTCTGGTATACACCATGGCCTTGTCCGACAGGATAGTATCCTCCTCCAAACTGATTCATAAAGGGTTGTAATGGCATCGTCACCGAGGAAGTCACTTGCAAAGAGAAAGAAGCATGACAAGGGTTACTCAGGTGAGGATATATGTTGCCCCCAACTGAAGGAACTTCATGAAGGGGGTTGCCCATACTATAAAACTGTCTCCTCTCGGATGAAACACCAGAGGAAAAATGAAGGTACGCCATGGGAAAGGCATTCGTAGGAACCGACATAGCGGAAGAAGGATAGATGGACGAAATGTAATAATTATAATGACCATCCATTTGAGCACTTGCTCCTAGAAAAGTGAAGCTAGGACTGGATCCATAGGAAGGAATATTCCAAACTCCTACCATACGAGTTGGTTGAGGGATATGACTCCCACCAAACGAAAAGGGAGAAAAATGAGGCATCATGCCCCGAGATCCAAAACTAGGATTCACATAAGAAGATGAGACAGAGGATGGCAAGTGTGAAGACATGTCTGCCATACCAAAAGAAAAAAGATTAGAGGCCTAAGGTATTGGTTGAGTATCATGATTCGACGTACTACTCAGAAATACAAAAGGATTCGTCCCCATGGAATGAGCAAAGACCATGGGATGGGTAGCACTAACTGAGGGAGTCACGAGGGCTCCACTAACCATAGCAATGAAAACTCATGATGCAATACAAAATCCTAAGGCTAACTAATAATTAGAGAGCACACCAAAGTAAAGCAAAAAGGCCAATGTACAAAAACATGATATAGTGGCTAAAAAGGGGCCTCCCTCACTAGAGCAGGTATGCCTCACCCAAGAGGGGCTTGAGACTCCCTTCAAAAGATCAGAGGTATCATAATCAATTATATGGGACCTCGTGGGATTAACAACACAGTCAGTCAGATCCACCTGGAGAGTTTATCCTCCATAAAGGATGTGTGTTTTCTGACCCTTATCTGACTTAGGGTACCTGCAGAATAACCCCTGCAAGTAACCTATGTGGCTACCTATTTCAAGCAACTAAAACCACCACGATATAACCAATGTACAAGCGAACAATCGTAAGTCAGGTCCACCATATGGGCAAGGTAATAAAGCCCGAAATCTTGAAAGCACCGCCTCTCACAGAGGTAAAGGTACTAGCAAGACCCCCATATACGAATAGATCCCCAGAAATATCTCTGGCACTAAGAAGGTATTAGAGGGATATCTTTGCAACCAACTTCGTGCAACCTCATGCTTAAATCTAGTGTGAGCATAGCCTCTTGACGTCACTAACTATACAATGGATTTCATCACTCCCTTAGTCAGACACATATGTTGAGTTTAATAGCCTTGGAGAAGCTTACTCACAAAATCCTATTCCAAGGCTCTATATCTTAAGCTAGTTTGTGTATCCTAAAAAATAAAATCGTTTCTAATCAATTTTAAATTTATCAGCGTTACTTTTAATGGCTTTGTTTACTCAAAAGATGTGGTCATGAAACTGATGATGTTATGACTCAACATATTAAATAAATGAATATGAACATAAAGCTAAGTGTTAAACTTCAATTCTAAAAGAATGATAAGCTTTTCACAATGCAAATTTCAATTCAACTCCGCAATTTCAAATAAAATGCAATCTTTCATGTATGTATCAGGATCAATATTAAACAACTAAAAGGGCAAATACCAAGATGCAAAATGTCTATTTTTGTATTTTCAATACAATAAAGAATGAAAATGCAAGGACTGGATAACAACTTGATATATAGACCCTACTGTAAGAAGAAAGAAAAACCAAGTAGGATACCCAGAAGGAAATACTCAACCCAAGATGCAAGGACAACCGATGAAAACGTTGATGAGAAAGAAAAAACCGCCAGAAAACTCAACCATAAAAAAGTTTCCTATCACTCTGCAAGCACTCAACAGTTAAGACAAAGACCCAAGAAGACTCAACAACCATCAAAAATCACCTAAAAAACACCAAACTCAACAATCAAGCTAAAAAAGTTGATGTACACGACTTTTCAAGTAAAACCTGCGTATGTATGTGCCCTATAGAATGACAACTCACACATGTACACGTCTGTCTAGAGAAAACACGTGTATATGTATTGAAACACTACCAAAGTAAGGATAAGGCCACAAAACTGGGATACAAAGTAAAAATAGGCTGTCAAGCAATCTGGCGATAAGAAAAATTAGGCTACCAGAGAGCAATGGAAGGAGAAAAACACTCTAAACCCCAAAATAAAAGATTCAATCCCCAGTGGAGTTACCAAATCTATTACCAGAAAAATCATCCTATGGCATGGGGTAAACCACGAGATGAAATGACTACAGAAATCGAATATAATCCCAAGTATGCTATATAAATGTAAATACTAACAAGACAAGATAAAGATCCTACCTCGTCCAGACGTTCGATGAAGACCATCGTTGAACAATCAACTCAAAGCTTTATACTTGCAACTTGTCCTCAACAACCAAGATACACAAGCATATGGTGATAATATATAAAGTTAACACATACAATAGCATAATCCATTAACATTCATAACAAATACGCCCATGGAATAATAATTCAAATATTTGCAAGACATCAATTGGACGAGAAAATAGTATTTCTATTAAAATATGATCAACAAAAGTGTACGAGTGACAAACTTCTGTGTCGGCACGTCTCAGAACCGAGAAACTAAGTCCCTTCCAGCTAGGCCCCCGCCACTTCAATCCTCCACCAAAGGCAAGCTCATATAAGAGAGATAATGAGGTTCTCCATCAAAGAAGGAAGAGTTTGGGCATTGAACAATGTGTTCAGACTTTAAAGGACAAAGGGATGCACACTCAATATGAAGTGAATAATTTCTCCAGAGTAACTTTGCTCTCAAAAGTTGAATTCTCTCTTCTTCCATGGTTTGGATATGGCCTATTTATAGCCTTCAAATGGAACTGAAGGGACGAGTCGAAACGTTTCCAGTATATGGAAGGTCAAGGATCATGGATCTCGTGACGTGACATGGAAACCTAACACAATTTTTAATTTTGAGCACCAAACTCAATGTATGCCGACTGTAGTGGTGCAACCTGAGTATACGCATGTTGTATAACTATTAGGGTGTGTATATGTGGAAAAACATGGTTTTTTAACTCTGGAAAGTGCAAAGGGGACTTCAAGTCTGCATAGGGAAATGAAAAAGACCTTCTGAGCAAGTTGCATGGGGTGAGGCAAAATATTGCTATAACAATAGGATTGTATCCTCTACACCATATCCAAATTTTATAGCAAAATATAAATATTTGAAGTTGAAGAATTGTTAAAATCTAAACCTTTATCATCCTTGATATCATGGAAATATGATGTTCATTTATCTATTTAAATTGAAATTAGATAGAAAAATAACAACAACTCACTTTAACCACCCTAAGTAAATCCCATTAAAATCCCATTAACAACAATTAGATGTCTTAAATATATAATTCAATACACTCAAGATATTTCATAATCTACCACGCGTTGTCCTATATATTCACCTTCGACCATGGGAGTGCATGACAATATGTGAGTAACTTTTGTTTGGTTTGTAAAATTCAAATGTGCGATAGAATTTGATGGGAAAATTGTTTGTCATAAATTATTTAACATAAAACAATTCACTTATTAAATAAGTATGAATAAAAATAACTAATCATCATATGTTCAAATAAAATTGAGTTATAGAATAAGAATCTGAGTTGGAACAAAAAAAATGTAAATCAAATCAATAATATTGATAATATTATATCTTACATCTATATGAAATTTTAATATTGAGTATGAAGTATGGGGCAGAGTATGAAATATGGAGGAGATGCTCATGTAATATAACACATTAAAATAATAATAAAACATTAAAAATTAATAATAATACTCTACCCATATTAATTTGAACTTGTAACCTCTTATGAGGAAACATATGTTTTTAACCATTAAATCCATTCAATCATATATATATATGATCAAATCCTAATTAAGAACCACTAACTTATAATAAGTTTTAATTTCAATATACTAGTTACCAATTAACCACTTATAATATATTTTATAATATATTTTAGGACCATCCAATAAAAAAAATTAAAAAATCAATCAATTTCATTAATTAATACAATGGTATCTTTCTCCACTTTAACCATATGCCAAAATTTGAACCCTTTGTCAACGCTGGCATGTGAAATGGATATTCAAACCTAAATAATTCCATGAATTATTGTCCTAAACAATTGCTGAATTATTGTCACTCATATTGACGAAAAAGGGGAGTATTAATCTCCATTAAAATCCCAATCACGAGCTGCGATTAATATGGACATTGCACAGAGAAAGACCACATTTTCCATTCTCTATATTTGACCATAGGTAGAAAGAAGTCCAGGTGAATTCTAATGTGTGGGCAAATTCACTCTCCCGGTACAACAAAATCGGCTCCCTCCACGAAATTCATCGCAGTAACCGCAAAATTGTCACGGGTCATGTAATACCACTTCGGTCGATGTTACTATTGCATAATCTTCCCTTTTATATCTAGTAACAACTGAAATAACACAGTCAAGAATCTTGGCATCTCAATCGCATTCTTATTTTAGAAAATAGCAGCTAGAGAGCTACAAACTGTTGCTCCTTTTCTTTGCTGCTGTTGCAGACATTACAGACTGGTGGCACATTGTCTCGCTAGTTGTCACCCACTCATCCGGAAAATATGTATTGGCATGCATTGGGATGTCAGATTCAGATTCGGTCACACAACCTGTGAAATTTCCTTCTGCTCCATCCTCTCTATATCCCATTATATTAAGTTTTCCGACGACCGAAAGTTATTGCAAAGTTTGCAGGAGAAACCTGAACAGACCCATTAACATTCCTGAATCATATATCCAACAAGAATGGTTGAGCTAAGCAGAGCATTTAGTATTCTGGTTCTTGTTGTGGGCCTCGTTGAATCGAGGGGTGCGATGGGTCAGTTGTCCATTAATTTCTACATCAAGACATGCCCCCATATGGAATCCATCATTCGAAGAGTTATGCTGAAGAAGGTTGAGGAGTCGCCACTGACCACTGCGCCTGGTGTTCTGAGACTCTTCTTCCATGATTGTTTTGTAGAGGTAAACATTAAAGCCCAATATCGACCTTGCATGAATTCAGTTACTGGTAAGATCCTTGGACTAGTTCAGATCCATCTAATCCCATGTCAGTTACTGGTAAGATCCTTGGACTAGTTCAGATCCATTTAATCCCATGTCTGATATTCAAAGTTATATATATTTTGAGGATATCTAAATTTTCTAAACAAAGGATTTTCCGGATCAGCAATTTGATTAATAAAATCTAATGATATGTTTTACTGGTCTCTTTTGGATTTTAATTTTAATTTATAATTTTTTTTTTATGAGAAAACACATGTCCTTAATCATTAAATCCCTATATTAACTATTAAACCTCTACAATGATGTTCATATTTAATACAGATAATAATCTCAATCTTAAAAATATCCAAATTTTTAATAGATGAATCTGGAATAATGTATATATCCATAAGTTTTTATAAAGATATCTGAATATCCAATTAGTTTAGCAACTTTTAGCATGTATATTAATTTCAATTCTAGACAGGTCTAAGCTAATGCAATGATGCTTGATGTCCTGTGATTTCAAGTTTAGACAGGTCTGAGTTAGTATGATGATATTCGATGTCTTATGATTCAAATCTGATTACTGTTATATTCAATGGAAATGATATTCAACTCATAAGTTTTTATAAAGATATCTGAATATCCAATTAGTTTAGCAACTTTTAGCATGTATATTAATTTCAATTCTAGACAGGTCTTAGCTGATGCAATGATGCTTGATGTCCTGTGATTTCAAGTTTAGACAGGTCTGAGTTAGTATGATGATATTCGATGTCTTATGATTCAGATCTGATTACTGTTATATTCAATGGAAATGATATTCAACTCAAAGTTCATATTCAATATTTAATGGAGATGATATTCAAAATTATATACACTTTAATTTAAGTATATGTAAACTTGCTTTTCTAGTGGTTTTGTATCTTTCTTTGAATATGTATATTACCATTATGTTTAGATTTAAGTTTGAGATTGAATAGCTTTGAGCTTGTGGTCATATTCCATATAAATAATGAATTTAGAGTTTTATAATTTTAAATATTAATAAATTAAGATTTTTGTAATTTTTAATTTTAAATATTAATGAATAAT
>ML832594.1:27766-52856 GCA_009831015.1 Picea engelmannii
AATTCCAGTGCTCCAGAGTTTTTTTAACACACTGAATCTATTTCTGTATTCAAAAATGCAATTTAAACAACATAAAGTTACCAGATTCTAGGGAAGAGAACAAAATAGTAAAACAGTTAGACAATGCCCTAATAAATTAAGAGTTTTGTAATTTTTAATATACATATTTAAATAAGAAGTAATTCAACCTATAATAACTAATTAAAATTTAACATTAAGTTTAAAAGAGTGAACTAATTTCCATATTTATTAGAAATAATGAGTTTTGATAACTTTAAACCACTATCCATTTTCCATACAAAGGAGGAGTTCAAATGAATCTCTAAAATCAATTTTGCAGATAATCAATAGATGTATAAACTTCAATTTGAATATATTATTTTCATAAACATAGTAGATATATAAACTTCCCTATACTTTGAATATATTATTTTCATAAACATACAATCTAAATGTACTGTACTGTTTTTTTAATTCCCTTAAGCAAATATACAGATGCATTGGCAACTTATATTATTTTAATAGTCTAATTTGTTTTTTTTTAATTCTCTAAAAAAAAAATATAAATATAGTAATGGTCATTTTGATATTATCAAAATTTAAAAAATTTAAAACTAATATAAGTTTATGAATATTTATTTATTTATAATGGTAAATTTAAGACTAAAAAACTAAAACAAATTTATGTATATTTATTTATAATTTATGATGGTTGTTTAAATATGTGGTTTTGGAGTATGACTTAAAACAATTTTTTTTATTAAGTTTTTAGAAGTAAGAAAACAGGTTAATGATCCAAGACTACAGATATTTGGTAGGAGTGAAAGTCTGCCCTCTTAGGAACCACCACTAAGTTATTCGATGATAAATCAACCTGCATTCACAAATAGCAGCCAATGATAACTTCTCCACCACTAATGTTAGAATCAGTGAGAATACTACTAAGAGTTTCTGATTGTTTTTATTTAACATATGATTTGGATTTGATTATTTAAGTATGCAGTTAGTTATTGTCATTTTTAAGGTTTGTTGGATCTTGGAGATTAGTTTCTTATTTCATTAGATCTGATGTCTATCTTAGATCCAAGATTGTTTGTATTTAAATTCCTGGATATGAATGAAATAGTAAGGTAGAATTGAGTGTATTTCTTCTTCATTTTATGAGCAATTTTTTCTGTTCCCTGTTGTTTATTAGTTTCTAAATTAAACAGGAGAAGAGACCTGTTTATTAGTTTCCAAATTAAATAGGAGAAGAGACCTAGTAACAGGAAACAAGTGACCAACCAAGCTAAGCTATGATAGGTTTTCTGATGATTGTTTAAATATGATATGGGACCTCACACAACTATCTTCACATACTCATCATGCACATTGCTGCTGAAAAAGACAGACTAAATTTAAATTGGTGTCATATATGCAGGGCTGCGATGGGTCTGTATTAATTTCATCCACCAGAGGCAATCGGGCCGAGAGAGAATCAATCCCTAATCTCTCACTGGCAAGAGATGGGTTTGATGCGGTTGTCCGATCTAAGAAGGCATTGGAAAGAGCATGCCCAGGGGTTGTCTCCTGTGCTGATATTCTGGCTATTTTGGCTCGAGATGCCACTGTTCTCGTACATATACTCAATCACTAGACCTCCATTTGCACTCTATTTTGAATTTCCAGACTCGTTTTTGTCGGTTTAGAATAACAAGGTGATAACCAAGTTGGTTAATTCTCATTATGTTGTGAAGACGCACGGACCATCATGGCATGTACTAAAAGGCCGCAGAGATGGGCGGATCTCTCTGGCAGCGAATGCCCTTATCAACTTACCGAGAGGCGATTCTGATGTCAATCAGCTAAGCAGAAGCTTTGAATCCAAAGGTCTCTCTTTGCTTGATATGATTGCTCTTTCAGGTAGGTTTAACATTGCATATGGACTAGCAACTTATCAAATTGCTGATAAGGTTGGGAAGTATGAAAAACTTTGAGGTGCATCATCTCCAATTATTTGGTTTTATAGATGGTTTGGAGCTGTCTAATTCTGTGTCATGGTTGTTTTAGTTGATAGAATCTGGTGATATAGAAAGAAAAGTTAGAATTTTATCAATTTAAAAAGTTTATAAGCTATTTTAGTTGATTGAACATATTTCTATTCATGTTTAAAATGATGAATAATTTTTTTATATAGTGAATTATAGGCAGTTATGATTTTAATGATATAAATTTATTTTAAAATGTAGAAATTTTGGCTAATCTTACTAATACTTCATATGCCAACTATAAAATGTTTAACCATAATTTTGTGGATAACTAATATTGTTTTGGGAAAACCATAGAAAATTAGTCCATGAACGAAATTTAACCCCTAAAATCATCCATTATTACAGGTGGCCATACAATTGGCAGATCTCACTGCAAAGCATTCACAAACAGATTATACACATTCAGTCACTTCAACGCTACCGACCCTTCCATGGACAAGACCTATGCAGGCCTTCTCAGACGAGCGTGCCCTGCAACTGGACGTAGTACTCCAAACAGGGTCGTGCCAATGGACCGTTCGAGTCCTTTGAGGTTCGATAACTTGTATTACGTGAATCTTGTGAGGCGCCAGGGCTTGCTTCGATCGGACCAGGTTCTCTTCTCCAGCAGCTGGACTCAAAACGCTGTCCTGCAGTTTGCAAACAACCAGACAAGCTTCTTCGCAGCTTTTGCAGTTGCCATGCTCAAAATGGGAAACATTGGTATTAAGACAGGTTACCAAGGAGAGATTCGAAGGGACTGTACAAGAATCAACTAAAGGCTTTTGCCATGGCTATTCGTGAACTGATATTAGGAGAGAATACAATAATGGGGTTCCTGGTATTTTACGTGCAAACGTTGCTTGAATCGAATATATTCAGCTGCGCTAAGGGCATTTCCCACTTTTTTTTGGTATCGATGGGCACTTATTCGTTTTTGAATTGTACTCGTTATTAATATCACAATTATTAATTAGATTGTACAATAGTAATAATAACAGGYAYTAATTAAAAATTAGATTGTCCAACAGAMGTAATAAYTAGCACAGTCACATAATTGCGACTGATGAAYGYYKAAAGGYATATGAAACGCKCAGACTRTTAAAAYGYTGGAGGAAAAAGCAGAGACARGTGAGGAAATTCGTGGTTAATAATCCAAACGTGGTAATGTTAAACGTTAATCATTTAAACGTGGYAATCATATAGTGTTATAGTAATTTTTTAATATGATTAGGTAAATGTTAAAAAGTAAACAGGTTAACGGATGCATTCAAAAATACAAGGAGATTATGAAGAGTAAATCACATTCATTGATTTGGGAGATTAGAATTTTAGATTAAAAGATGATTAATTGTGCGCATTGCCAATAGGTATATCGACTTAACAACATAATTATACAAAAAGGCGTGCATAATGGATTGGTGAAAAACTAATGTTTTTTTGGTTTTCTTTTGAATTTTAAAATTTGCAATTTCATCTATTTGGAGGTATGATTTAGAGGTTTTGGGGTTCTTAAATCAAACCAAAATGTTAAAATTGCAATTTGAATAATTGTGATAATTTAGATTGCTATTTTTCATAGGCATGATAAGCTCTATTTCCTTTTTTAGTCAAGACAAGGTTTAATCATTTTCACTCATTCTTTTTGAAATTATGATTTCAATGCAAGTTTTCGGGTTGTTAAATCAAACCAAAATGTTAAAATTACAATTTGAATATTTTTCCTTGTTTAGTCCAGACAAAGTTTAATCATTTTCACTCATTCTTTTTGAAATTATGATTTTAGTAATTATGATTTTAGTGGAAGTTTTCGGGTTGTTAAATCAAACCAAAATGTTAAAATTGCAATTTGAATAATTGTAATAGTTTAGATTGCTATTTTTCATAGGCGTGATAAGCTTTGTATCCTTGTTTTTTTGTCGAGACAAGGTTCAATCATTTCCACCTATTCTTTTTGGAAATTATGATACCCTATAAGCATCATTTCATAATCAAAGTTGTCAACCAGAGAATAGACTATGACTTGGCTATGAGTGCCCTATATACCACGTATGCAGATCAACTACCTTATGATTTTCTAAATTCCAAATAGTTAATACACTTCAATCATATAATTCTAAAAAGTGGGATGAATACACAATTTGAAAGCATAATTAATCATAATTATATTATGATTATCAAATATTTTTTTTCTCCAATAAAACAATCATCATTTCTTTTATTTAGAGATTGAATAGATATTGCACTTCTCATGCTCATACTATAGTTACAAATTGAATATTACATAGTAATGTCCCGTCCCATCGAAAAATAGTTCTTGATTCTACATTTTTTCCTTTTTTCCTTTTCAACTACATACCAGCCTCTTGAAAAAGGTCCCATATAGTGACTAACGATAATTTAGAAATAGGATGGTCAAGATTCATATGGGGTACCAAATCCTTATCGGAACCAGAGTTGTCACATTCGTGATGTTTCTTCATTCCCGATGGTAGGGCTTCAGGGACAACTACCACCCTAGAGGAAGACCTATGTTCTTGTATTCATCTCTATTCTCTGAGGGATGACATACTTATTTTGTGGATAGACAATGCTATCCTTTTTTGAAATTGTAGTTTGTAGATTAACAACATTTGGATCATCATCATCCTTCGAGTATGGTTTCTCACATGCTTATCTACTTTTTGGTATAGGTTTATTGTCTTTGTTCCTTTTTAAGTTTGCACGCACTTGAGGACAATGATCTTGAAGATGCCTTGTTTGTTGGCATGTCCGACACCAAAAAATTGTATTCCCATAATCTAAAACTTGAATCCATTGAATTTTTTCCCTTTGTAAGAGCATCTTGTTCAAGAGACCCTTGCTAATGTTGATCTTGACACATATTCTAGTATATGTGGAAAAACCTAACTTAATTTTCTGAAGATTTATTTTTATGTAATGACCCAAGGTATTTATGGTATCTTTAAAAATTGATTAATGCCAAAAATGAGTGACATATTTGAGAGACTTTAACCCAAACTGAGATTTTTGTTATAAACAAAGTAGTAGGGTCGAAGGTTGGGAACCATGGAGTAATAAAAATATCCACTCTTCCCGAAAACCATGGATCGTCATAAAAACCTTTTGATAATAAATATGGCTTGTAACATTTGGATTTTTTTTATCCGTATTATGTTGAGAATGAAATGAGATACAAACACAACTATAGTAGAGAAAAAATAAGTATAGTGAAATCCAACTTCTATTATTGAATAAAATATTATAATACTATGAAAATTAGGATGAACATATACCAACGATACTCTGGGCATACCAAATTATGACCAATAAGATAATGAAGCACACTCCTTTTAGTTTGGTCCATGGAAAATAGGTGGTAGTACCTATAGAGTTTGTGATACCAAGTTTGTTCATTGCTCAAGCTGCGAAAATGTTAGAAGAAGAATCAATCCAAAGTTGTCTTGCAGAACTGATAAAATTAGAGGAAGACCAATTCTTAGCTCAATACTAGAAATCAATAAAGAAATCATGGCATGAGACCACATGAAGAGAAAGACATTCAACAAAATCAACCTATATTTTATTTACAACAACAAGTATCAAAAGCACCTTAGGAAGTTGATGATGCATTGGCTAGGACTTCATAGTTGTGGACATTTTGGAATTAGGAGATGTCCAACTAGCCTAGATAGATGACATGATCCATGAAGGGTGGGTGATTGGTGCTCACTTGAAACCCTTTACTCCCATTCAATGTAAGTTACCACACTCCTATCAAAGGAATTATGCAGACTACTTTTGTTTTGTGTGTTAATCTAGTTGAGTCAATAAAGCTCAACCCTACGAATGAGCTAGTTAGTTGAGTCACATTGAATCTAATGACACTCAACCCTTTGGTTGAGGTAATAGTCAATCAAGTCTAGTTGTGTTGGACACAATCAATTTGAATTTGTGAGTTTCTTTAGTTTTTTTAAAGAACCGACGCACCTCCTTTGTGGTCAAGGGGAGATATTTCCATTCTTTGTTGAATTGTTAAAGAGTTCAAAATAGAGTCTTCATGTTCAGTTATGAAGTTGCATCTTGGGGTTTGTTACAACATTGATGCAACCCCAATATAGTAAAGGTTGGCATATCACACGGTGAGTGAGTCAACATTGGTCAAATCGAGTTAAGTTCAATGGAATCATAAATATGAGGTGATAGGGTGATTTTAAATGGGTAAGTTTAGGGGTGATTTGACAACTCTATCAATGACATTAAATAATTGTTGTGTCAATGTTTTGGTGAATATTTGATAGTAATTTCAAGTGTGATGGCAATATTAGATTGAGATTGTACATCAATTTGGTCACATGATCAATAGGATTTATTAAATGCAAGTATTCAAGGTTGTGAATCTATAAATGTAGCACTCCACTAGCATTCAATTATTTTGTAGTTGATGAATTAATAGTGGCTCAATCATTATGAATAAGTGAGAAGTGTTTCATTGTGTTAAGTACCATAACTTTAGGAAACTAGCAAGTGACAATATAGTAGATAATCTAGGGATTAATTCTTAAATACTCCATAAGAAAAGTAGTTGAGGTAAATAGTATGGGCGAGATAAGCATCCACATAGTCTTATAGAAGTGATAATTTTTGTTTGAACCTCATATCCATGTCAGAGTGCACTTCAAAGGAAATATTTCCATACACCTATAACACAGGGTCTTCACTCAATGAACCTGTGACATAGCACCTACGTTCATGGGATATTAAAGAATACCCCTAATTTCACTAGATATTGATAAATACCTCCAAAAATCCTTTTTTTGAACCCCCTCCTAATACGTCTTTCCAATAAAAGAAACCCCTATTTTTACTAGATATCCCTTTTCATACCCCCCAATACCTATAAACCTCCTGATACCCTACATTCCCCCCCAATACCTATAATATATTGAGTTTATTTTCACAATTAAAAATCCCCCTTTATGAATGGTCGTGATAAGATATTCGTCAACACGGTGAAGCCCCCATGACCTATAACCAAGCATGATTTCATGGATGGGGAGCTATTTCCCAATTTCTACCAACATTGTTTCATGCATGAAGTGTTTCTTAGCTCAAGAGGGACATGGATGAAGGTGTCAGAGGATTTCCAACCACTTTAGATCTCATCAGTATTGAACTTTGTTGGTGTGATTTTGCAGCAAGGGTGAGGAAATCAACAAACTTTGTGGTTGTAACAAAGATACAAAAAATGGGGTTAGAAAACTAAAAACCCTAGTTTCCTATGAAACAAATATACTCTAATATCTTTTCTATTTAGTAAGAATAGAAGACATGCAAGAGAAAATATAAATGAATAGAAATAAATGCAAAGAATAAATGAAATCTCATACCTAATGAACATGACATAAATGGATATACCTATGGTGATGGATATTGAATACTTGGATCCTTTGGTGGACTCCCCTTGGGAGGGTTCCTTTCTTCCCAAGGTGAGATGTGGTTATGGCTGTTGCTGCTCCTTTCCTCTTATGGTTGTAGATGGTTGCAATAATGATGGAACTAGGGAAACTGCTGCAGTGGGAGGAAATGAGAGTGAAATGAGAATAAGAGGGTGAAAATGGATGGATGATAACCATAGTGTAATGTGTACTCTCAAGTCAAGTTTAATCATTACTTGATTATTTTTCTTTTTTGGATAAATTCAAGAGGAAAAAGTCATAAAAGTGTTTTATAACTTTTATTAAATGAAAATAACTTTAGGAAAAGTGGTTTCCTAAGTTATTTTAGTGGACATGATGGAAAAGTGGGCATAACTATGGGATACCCATACTATACATGGTGTGTTTAAGTAAGCCTATAAATTGCCAATTTTCGAAAATTTCCCAATTTTTCCAGAATGCCCAAAAATGCCCAATTTCGCAATTTCTTTCGGGAAGCCATTGAATTTATGAAATTAAGCTTCGTATGGCCAATTTAGGCCCTTTAAAAAACAATACAACACCAACACCTATAATTCGACTCTTGTATGTCGAATTTCTCATGAATTCCACTACAGAAATTGGGGCTTTTGCCCAATTTCACCCAATTTCATCATGGGCGCCATGGCTGCTCTGTAAACTTGAAAATTCAATCATCTATAGGCCCAAATTTTCTCAATTAAATATGTAATCGATTATTTCTCATTCATGGGTTCGAATATTTCAAATTCCCTGTGAAATTCTCTCAATTTCACAAGAATACTTTTAGCATACATGTTGCACACATCCTCTGCAACTAAATTTATGCAATTTCCATCTTCAACACTTTCTAACTCGGCCCATCTAGGCTCAGTGTCAAAACTGGAGCTTTGATACCACATTGTAACATTCCCAACCTCTATCTATGAAATGCCACACAAAATTTCCAAACTCTGATACCAATTTAATTAACGAAAATGCTCTACATCACAAAAAAAATGCAAAATAACAAGTATAAAAATACATCATATACAAGAAAAACCCTTGAAGAAAATGCATAAATAATAACACATCACATAAACCAAACACACAATTGACACTTATCTTTGGTACAAATTCACCAATTGCGTACAAACCTTCCATGATCCTCCTAGCCTTAGATCGCACTGCTCATAACTATCAGTAGTGGGTCACCCCCGAGTTGGGGCTAAACTCCACCTAGGTAAAATAATCCTAATCAGACTAAGGTCTCTCAGACAACAGTAAAAAATCAGATTCATGTGCCAACTATAGCAGACAACCTACTATACCTCATTACCCACATGCTTGTCCCACCCCAGGAAGTGTGCCCCTTGTTTGCTCAACAATCCTTCAACTACCCCACTTCCCTTTTGAGGCTTCAACAACAGGCCAGACATGAAGTTTCAGACCCATGTAGCAACAACTTGGCACCTTGGGAATCAATTTCCCAGCAATTCTCTCACCTAGAGAGAATGATCACATACCTGAAAACCCGCTTATTCAATAACTCACGGGCCTGAAAACCCACCTCTTCATCCCAAATCCCGAGTCACTCGATGCTCTCAGCTCTAAGGCCTTCTATTGTGCAGGTACAAGTGTTGGAAACAATAGAGTACAGATCAAAACATATTAGTGATGGTGAGAGTGATGAAGGAATGATAGGAAAATGAGCTAAAGTCCCCCAAACTTATGTGCATGTTCCTATCTTGACACTTGTCATGTTGGGAACTACATGGACCCCCCCACATGGTGATATGTTCCTCAACTTAGGAACTTAGGATATATATTCATATCCATAATCTTAAACTTTATAATTTAGGAATATTAATAAAATATTCCTTTGGGTTTAAGCCCCCTTAGCTTATCCCCTTTCCTAGACTCTTAGCCCCCCTTTCCCATTCTAGTGGAGTTTAACCCCCCATACTCTTTTGTCTGGTTGGTCTGCAAGAGTGATACATTTTCATTAAAATTGACTGTGATTACATTTTACAAATTTAGGCTCACTGAACTTTCAACTTCTGGCTTTCCAGCTTAATAACCACACAAGCACTCTGGCCTCAAAATACAAAATACATATATACAAAGACACTTTGGCCCCTAAGTATCTTGGCTCACCAGCCTATATGTACAATTACATTTATATTTACAATTGGGGTTCGACTGAGGGGTATTACATCACCACAAGGCAATGTGTCCCTTCAACTTCAAGGCAACAAATTTCATTATTTGAGGGTCCTCAATATTCTCATAATAAAAGTAATGCTCCAGTTTACCCAACCAATCCACTTGGGTTCCTCTTTCAAACTACCATCATACATTTGAACCTATATTTGTGCATTCCCATTGTCTTTCAAAATTTGAGAAATTGAATACTAGGGTCTGCCTCATGGTTATTATGTCCTCTATCTTCTTCTTTTGGTTGTAGTTTTGGTTCATCTTCTACAACCCCACTTTGTCTAGTTTCCATTATTATTCTCACTTCTTGCAACTCTATGTTCATGGATCTTCTTCCTCCTTTGTGTTCCATACCAAGAATTGAAATTATTCTCAACCAAAAATCTATGAATTCCTTCGTCACATAAATCATTGTAGCACTGAACAAATGCAATTATACTCGATGTTCTCTCCCCAAAAATACTTTTCTTCACCACGATTCTACTAGAAATCTCCTTTCTTGAAATCATATTCACCAATGTAGGGATCAAATTTGATTTTATACTAAATAATACAACTACATGCTACATTTTTTAGAGTGCACATTGGATATGGGAAGCAACACTAAATTCATAAATCATAACAACACATACACATTTTAGAAGCAAAAATCATATCTCTCTATTATTCAACAGGGTTGAAATCATCCATATTACACAAAGACAATTCCTCTCTCTCCCTATATTTCATAGATTAAATATTTTTACAAACTACATATATTACTTCTCGTTCAAGACCAAACAATCCCAATTACATGAAACTTCAAACATTTGAACTATGTGGCTTGGTAATAGTCACGATTATTTAATTTTGAGTCCTTTCATTTCTTGGAGTTAAGCCAAGGATTTATTTAATTGATCCCACATCGATGCAACTAAGAACCACCTCTCTAAGTGCCATATGTAGTCCATTCCTCATGGTTTGAATAGTTCTCGTTGTTGGAACTGTTGGAAACAAGGTTCATCTCACTTCTAGATGTTTTGGAGATAGCTAGTTGACAATGAAAGGTCAACTAGGGTAGTTGATTGGGAATTTGAATAGATGGTCAGACCAACCAAAGGTGGCACCAACTCAGTTCATAGGTGTAGAGGATGAGGCAGAAAGTTTGGATATCTTGTTGCATCTAGGGTTATCAAAGTTGACTATTTTCCTTATTCTATGGATGTTAGTTATACTTTAGGTTATATATACATGATCCAATAGGTTGATATATTGTGATTTTGTTTTTGTTATCCATTATATGTTGATCTATTCTCACTTGTTCTTCAGTCTTGTAGTTGTGTCTTTAGATACTACCTCTTCTTGGCATTCATTGTTTTTCACTTCTATTATTCCTTGCTCCTCCAATATGGTATAAGATTTGTTGATTTGAGACTCATATTGTTATCTATAGGTCACTCTGGAGGATGTTGCTTACACACACTCCTATTGAGTTGGATCTCTTTGGTATATTGACTTAGAGTTTGGACCAACAGACTAGATTAGGTTTTAGTGTTTTAGAGTGACTATGAGTTATAAATGGGAACCTATGGTCATGAATGGGCATAAATATGACATATGGGAACAATACATGTAAACATTATTAAAAATTAAAACAATTTGGAATTGTACAAAAAAAATGATTCTAGACCCTAAGGATGACCAATAGAGTTTCATCATCAAGGGGAAGAAGGATGAGACTATATAGGAGTTATAGTAACTTGAATCTCCGAGGAGATTCACTTTCATACAAGAAAGATCGACTATTCAAATTAAGTTTAAAAGAAGTTGAAGTCTCTCTTCGACAAGATAAATGAAAGTTAGGTTATGCAGATTAAGAAAGAGTTGATCTCTCTTAATCCTCTCTCCTTTGATGGGGTTGAACATTATTCAACTTATATGGAGGAGATATAGTTAAAATTAGGTGAATATGGAAAGGAGTTTTTGAAGACAGATAATATGTTTACAACACTGATTTTGATGAATCTAAATATACCCTATGATGTTTTATGTTCAACATTTTGTAGTAGTCAGGCTTTCAAAAAAGAAGATGGTAATGACTATACCTTTGATTCTTTCTATGGTTTGCTAAATTAGGGCACCAAAAAAGATGCTTGATAAAGGTAAACTTAAGAATAAGAAACATGCCCATTTTACTAAGGGTGAAGGTCAATGATATTATAGAGAAAGAGATTGACGCTACAATTAGGAGAAAGAGCAAGATTATGTTGATCATATTGATAAGAAGAAATATTGTTGTTTTCAGATTTCTGTGGTGAGTAGTTTCGAGATTAATTGTCGGATAATCCACAGTTGGTGTCATTTTTGTCATCGACGTTTTGAATCCGAATTGGGATTCATCATCAGGACTAATCGTCCTGATGATGAATCCCGATTCGGATTCGAAACGTCGATGACAAAAATGACACCAACTGTGGATTATCCGGCAATTAATCTCGAAAGAAGAAATATGATATTCAAACATTGATTAATAAAATTAAGAAGAATGATACTTGTCGATATTGTGGCAAGATACGACATATATAGAAGGTTTACTTGAAGAATACCAAAGATCTTGAAAATTAAGTAAAATGGCTTGAAGGTGAGGTGTCGATTACTCCGCTGAATAATTTGCAACATCAATTTTTAGAAGGTAAGGGAGATAACTATAATTTCGCCATTAGAACTTATTAGGAATTACATACTCACTTCTATAATCAAGTATATAATTGAGTCTAGTTGTACCATCATATGGCTAAGGACACTTATCTCTTTTCTTCATTATATAATGTTTCAAAATAAGAGTAGTTTATTGTAGATGATTATACTCTTATCATTTCTGGTTGTGAAAAGATTGAATGTTAGCATGGTGTGATCATTGATATGTATCATGTACCAAGTTTGAATGCATATTTGTGATATGTACCCTAACTAACATAGATTAAGACTCAAGGTTGAATTTTGGCTTGGTGGGTTTGTTGTGAAGGATATTAACAATGAATTTGTTGTTTTTGTTGAGAGTATTCTTGACCTAAAGACATACTCTATAAGTTATGTGATTTTCCTAAGAAAGATCTAGGATTGACTTCCCTCATAGAAAATATAGAAAACTGGAGTAGAATTTGGCATGAAAGACTAGGCCATCTGAATTTCTGAATCAAGAAATTGATAGTGAAGTTTAATATGGTTAATGGATTACCTAAGGTAACACCTTCTAATGGTGTACGCAAAACCTGGTGTGTGTTGTGAAAGCATCACCAAGATACATTTGAGATACATAAGTCTTGAAGACCTAAGACACAGCTAAAACTTGTCCACAATGACCTTTGTACAATGATCAAACCATCATTTGTTGGTGCAAGGTATATTTAAACCTTTATTGATGAGTTTTTGAGGTCTACTTAGGTATATTTCTTGAAGAATAAGGATCAAGTATTTGAAAAATTCAAGGAATTTAGGGTTTTGGTTGAAAAACAAAGTAGTTGATTTGTGAAATGTCTATGATAGGACAATGGAGGAGAATATGTGAGAAAAGGAATTTTAGAGATACTTGTCACAAAATGTATCTCTTGGTACAGATATATTCCTTACACATCTAAACAAAATAATGTTGTTTAAAGGAAGAATCAAACTTTGTTCGAAATGACATGGAATTTTTTTTCAGGCCAAAGGTATGCCAACTAGATTTTGGGTAGAGGTTGTCTATTGCTTAAACTACCTTCTAAATATGATTTTGACCAATGCTACATAGGATATGATTCATCTTGAGAAATGGGGTGGTAGAAAACCCTTAGTTGGTCATCTCAGAAACTTAAATTTATAGTTTGGGCTCATATTCTAGATGATAAGAGAGAGAAGCTAGATGAAAATAATCATGCTTGTATTATGATGGGGTACCCTAATGAGTCAAAAGTCTGTAGGTTGTTTGATCTAATCAATAAATTATTTGAGAACGAGACATTGCCTTTGGTGAGAGGATTTCAAGCATTTCTCTATTGAAATCCTCTTCTGATTTTTCTAACAATGATCCTTTTGAAATTGTGGGAACTTCTAGATCGATTTACCTATATAGTGCATCCATAGGTTCATCGACTAGTTAGTTGACTTGCATAATAGATGTGATCTGTAGTTTCACCTTCTCTAGCATAGTTGACTACAAGAAATGGACTACCTCATCATTTGAATATGGACTCTCATGGTGATTTTCATCCATGAATTCCTTCTACAATGGATGTTAGTCTACCCTTATCAGAAACTAAGACAATTGAAGTCATTGGTGTTGATGAAGGCCATGCAAATAATTCAAGGAAAACTAGAGGAGAAAAACACATGATAATGTTGCTTTAATGGCTTGTGCATTAGATTTATGTGATCGTGATACATATGTAGATACACATGGTTGAAATGAATGGGAAAATTCTATGGTTGAAGAATACAATTCCTTAATGAATAATAAAACTTCAGACTTAGTTTCCCAACCACATAGAAAGAATCTAGTGAAATGTGAAATATGGGTATATAAGACTAAATTTAGATTTGAAGGTGTTGTTGAGAGGCATAAGGCTCGACTAGTAGCAAAATATTTTTCTTAGTAGAAAGCCATCAACTACACTGAAACATTTTCCCTAGTTGCAAATATCAACTCCCTTCAACTTATTCTTTCACTTATTGCTCATTTCGGATGGGAGGTACATAAGATGGATGTCGAAAGTGCTTTTCTACATAGTGATATTAGTGATGAATGATTTGTATGGAGAAACCCCTAGGTTTTGAAAATGATGGAAATCTTGGGTGTCAGCTAAATAAATTCTTATACAGTTTGGAACAATCCCCAAATGCATGGTACAAGACCATAGACAATTTGTTTTCTCAATTTTGGTTTAATTATTGTATTTATGATTTGCATGTAACTGATGGTACTTTGATTGTTTCATTATATGTTGATGATTTATTCATTATTGGAAATAGTGCCAACTTAATTTTGGGTTCGAAGAAGTAGTTAACATATACTTTTTAAAAGAATGACCTTTATTTTTTGCATTTTTTCTTAGACATCCAAACCTCGAAGATGGATGATGGTATCTTTCTATCTCTCTACCTAAATATGTTTAGTATCTACCAAAATATGTTTAGGATATTTGAAAATGGTTAAAAATGAAAAAATGTAAACTATGTGCTACCCTATATCAGTTAGGAGTGAAGCTACTTAGAGTGTGATTCTTTGAAAATAAATGATACTCTTTGCATGCAAATTGTGGGTGGAATTATTTACTTAACTCATGGACAACCTGATATATCCTTTTCTATTAGTATGGTCTCTAGGTTCATGTAGGATATGAAGGAGATCCACTTAATGGGATCAAAGAGGATTTTTTGTTATATCAAGGGTACAAATTAACTTGGTATAGAGTATTGTAGTAAGAATGTGAACCAACCGGTCAATTTTATAGATTTTGATTCCCTGGAGATGGAGACCATTGAAATTCAAACCAAGGCTATGTGTTTCATCTTGGATTCGAACCCATAGTGTGGTCTTATAAGAAAAAAGGGTGCTTCCCTATCAACCATAGAAATCAAATAAAGACACACAATTAATGCTGACATAGTCACAATGTGGATTCAAAACCTTATGGGCGAGCTTGGATTTTCTTTTGAGGAGTTGACTATAGTGTATTGCAACAATCCAAGTGCATTACAAGTAGTTGAAAACCTTGTTTCTCACAATAATATGAAGCATGTAGAGCTTCATGCTCATTATTTGAGACAATAGGTGAAGGATAAAGTTGTGTCACTTGTTTATTGCAAGACATATGATCAAATTGATGATATATTTATGAAGCCATTGGTGGAACATAAGTTTGTGAATCTTTAGGCTATGCTAGGGCTTTAGGAACCTCTTCAATCTTTAGATACCTATATTTATTGGAGGGGGGGGGGGTGTTGGAATTGTTGGAACAATAAGTTCAACTCACCTTTGGATCTTTTGAAGATAGTCATTTGATAATTGAAGTTTCATTGGGCCAGAAGACTAAGAGGTCGACTAGGTAGTCATTTGGTTGGTGAAACTGACTTAAGGTGGTTTCGAATCAATGGAATGATGTGCAGGTTGTGGTCGAAAGGTTGGAGATCTAAGTGCATCTAAGATGAGGAAAGTTGACTATGTCTTCCTTATTTATGGAAGTTAGTTATAGTTTGGGTTATATATAGAAGATCCCATGGATTGGTCCATAATAAAAGTTTTTTCATTATCCATTATATGTTGAGCTATGATTTTTTATGCTTTAGTGTTGTAACTATGTCTTTAGACACCACTTCTTCTTGGAATTCAATATTCTTCATTTCTACAATTCCCTACTTCTCCAACTCACACCAAAATAAAAAAAAATGGACATATGAAATGAAATTGTAGTTTTTGGTCGAGATTGACTCAAAGTTATTTTGTAAGTCTTAAAATCAATAACATTTTATGAAAATTTGTAGGAGGGTATAGGTGTTATGAGGAAAATCACTCTATGGCATGGGGTAAACCACAAGAGACGGAATGAATGCATAAATCGACTCTAATCCCAAGTATGCTATATAAATGTAAATGCTAACAAGACAAGATAAAGGGTCTACCTCGTTTGGATGTTCGATGAAGACCACCGTTGAGAACTCAACTCAAAGCTTTATACATGTAACTTGTCCTCAACAACCAAGATATGCAAGCATATGGTGATAATATATAAATTTAGCACATACAATAGCATAATCCAATAACATTGATAACAAATACGCCCATGGAATAATAATTCAAATATTTGAAAGACATCAATTGGATGAGAAAATAGTATTTCTATTAAAATATGATCAACATAAGTGTATGAGTGACAAAAGTCCATGTCGTCACGTCTCAGAACCGAAAAACAAAGTCCCTTCCAGCTGGGCCTCCACCACTTCAATCCTCCACCAAAGGCAAGCTCATATAAGAGAGACAACAAGGTTTTCCATCAAAGAGGGAAGAGCTTGGGGGATGAAAAATGTGTTCAAACTTAAAGGACAAAGGGATGCAGGCTCAATATGAAGTGAATAATTTCTCGAGAGTAAATTTTCTCTCAAAAGTTGAATTCTCTCTTCTTCCACGGTTTGGATATGGCCCATTTATAGCCTTAAAATGGAACTAAAGGGCTGATTCAGAACGTTTCCAGTATATGGAAGGTTAAGGATCATGGATCCCGTGACGTGACATGGAAACCTGACACAATTTTTAATTTTGAGCACCAAACTCGATGTACGTGGGCTATGGTGGTGCAAACTACGTATAGACATGTTGTATAACTATTAGGGTGCGTATATGTGGAAAACATGGTTTTTTTATCTCTGGGAAGTGAAAAAGGGGACTTCAAGTCTACATAGGGAAATGAAAAAGGCCTTCTGAGCAAGTTGCATGGGGTGAGGAAAAATATTTGTATAACAGATTCCCCCTAATGTGTGAGGTCAGAGGAGTATTTGTGATGGCCAAAATACATTATAATTCCCAGAAGTGGAGTAATGGAGACCCAACTGGATGAACTAGTTTCTCATAAGAATATTGCAATCCATAATGACTTTGTACACATGGCTGCCAATTTGAATTACACTATAGATCCATGTGGAAATATACCAAACAACTGTTCATGGCCATGAGTAGGCAATATAAAGTAGATATATTCCATAGGTTGTCATAGTCATGAACAAGGCCTAGTGAAAACCAATCTCAAAATAAATCTTAAGATATTTGTATACAATGGAGTACAGTCTGATCTCCCATGATCACTGAAGTCATATAGGTACTGGTCCAATGAATGATAGCAACAACTCAGGAAATCTGCGACTATAAACCAATGTCTTCAAGTCTTCTACACGATCCTCCAAAGGTGAAAGTATACATCATGTGAATAGAGGAGTTGAGGTCAAACACAATGAGACTTCATTTGATTATCGATCATTAAGGTATACCGTTAACAAACGCGAGACAACCTATCGATAATGAAAGTAGGTGTCAAGGTACCAAGTACATTCTTTCAAGTGTGAATAAAGGTGTTGAGGTTGAACACTTGAAGAATCCATCGATCATGATACATTGATGTATTCCAAACTGCTGATGGAAAAAGAACCTGCCACTGATGACTGCAAGCCCCTAGGTACTCATAGGACTCTAGGCCTTGTTTCCAGAATAGATGAGTTGAAGTTGATGGAAGGAGACCCGCCAAAAGGAGAGAATTAAGGAATCTCTCATCATTAGCATGAGGTACAAAGCAATAGCTTGATGATTTGGAGGAACTTGGACGAAGATGATGTTCACGAACCAATGACCCTATGCGTCTTTCGCATGCACCAGATGCAAGTAGTGCATGAAAAAGACCCTCTGAATAACAACCAATAAGGAAAATTGTTGATAAAGGCAAGGAAACCACCAATAAGGATAATGGAATCTAAGACACTGCACAAATCCCAATGTGTGAATAGATTTATTGTTGTCGAACACAAGGGAGACCCCCCAGTCAATGACGAATTAGGAGATGTCGACTGTTGGGTTCAAGGTTGCCTACCCATAATGAAAGTAGGACCAGGGTGCACGGTAGGAATACAACTTCATGTAACTATGAGACATACTGAGGATATGGCCAACATGCAAAGTCAAGAGTTATGATGAATGGTTGACACATGATTATAAACTTCCTTTGAACAAGAGTATGAGACATATGAAGGACTTTGGTAGGATAGACTCAATTATGAAACTTTGTGATGTAGGAGGAACCAAACAAACTCTCCATAGGGACTGGAAAAGTAACCAATCCGAAGAGTAAACTCTAAGTAACGAGCTCAAATTACTAAGGTCATGCTAAACCCAAACTTTGGATGACGAGTGGACTCAAAAGTTTGTGCTTTGTTCAAAGGCAACACAACTGTTGCCAACATGAGATAATATTCTTTTGCCACCCCATCGTTTTTTTTTTTTCATAAGAAAATGAATGCTAAGATACAATGGAAGAAACAAGTGTCACAAGTAAGCAACTAGTTCCAACAGTGGAACATACCTATGCTCAATGAAAGGAGGTGCATGCAGGATGTAAACACTCAGGGGAATGTTTCCTCTTAGGGTACATGGTGTCAAGTTGCAAAGGATATAAACAAGGCTCTTCTTGGCTAGTGATGAAAATTGCTGAGGTAATAGGCTTGTAACGAGAAAGCGAGAACCGACAATAGGCTCAATACTGCAAGAAGGAGGATGAAATCCAATCACAACTTAACTCCAAAGAATGTCCTTTTTCAAAAATTGACTCCTCTAGGACCGAAAAAGTATAAAACAATAACCATGAGAACTCTTCTAGCCACTAGTGACTAGAGTATTCATTTTTCGAAATTAGTCTACTTGGTCCGAAAAAGGGTTAAAATTATACCAAATAGACGTCCTTTAAAATCCATTTAACGAGTGTGAAAGAGACAAGTTCACTCGACAATATTTTCATGTTTAAGAAGTCTTGAAAAGAGCTTAACTAAGGCTCAAGGATGTTTTTCTAAGCAACATATCATGGGGGAGGCTAGGGATCCCATGCATGACTTTTGTCGAAAGTCAACAACTCACAGATAGATGACACAAGCTTGGGAAAACCCAAAGATTTCCAAGTCGAGGAAGATAAAATACTTGCAGAGGATACCTTATCTACAATACATCAAAGAATGCCCCTTATCTGGAAGGGTGTAGAAGAAGAAATAAGAGCCTCTACAAGATCATTCCAATCAAAGGAAACCATCCTAGGACTTGGAGGGAGCATACTCAAAGAAAGTGGAATGCTCCCTTGTGCAGAAGGTACACAACTAGAAATGCTAAGGACACGGTCGAAAGACTCATCACCCCCAAAAAGAAGAGTGGGATTGACCGAATATTTCATTGGCAATGTCACTTCCTTAGACTTGTCACTCTCCAAGAGAAGAGTGGGATCAACTGATTATTGCATCGACAAGACCACTTCTTCAACTGTTGGTTCAAATGATGTGAGACAACGTGGTCAAGAGACGCATCACCACTCAAAAAAAGAGTGGTTCCGGCTGAAGATTGTATCGACACGACCGATGTATCAACCAAAGGAGGATTAGAATGTTGGGAAACCAAAGACGACTCGGAACCCGAAGGGCCCCCAATCAAGGACCATGCTTCTTGTACCACAGCAGTAACATGGCACATACGAGTAAAGTGATCTCCTTTTCAAAGTCTACAAAGGAACTTGGGCTTACGTCTTATATGTCGAGGCTTCTCAATCATATGAATGCCCCCAACATGACTTACAGTGGTTGGTGACATGCTCCTAGCATGACTTCGCAGAGGCTAGTAGTAGATGTCCAACATGACTTGTATAGGTTGGCGATGAATCCCCAACATGACTAGCAGAGGTTGGTGATGAATCCTCAACATGAATAACAGAGGTTGGTGATGTATGTGCAATGTGATTAGGAGTGACTAGAGTTGTGACCCCAACATGACTTGCAACGACTAGTTGCTAGTCTTCAACATAACTTGCAGAGGTTGTGGACCTATCTCCAACATGAGTAGTAGAGGTTGGTGATATAATGATAGTATGAATTGCAGTGACTGGACTGGTGACGGCTGGTTGCGACATTTGAGACCAAGGTTCTGGGAAAGACTGGTTTTGAGAAATTGCGGGCTAGGAAGTGTTCTGGTATACACCATGGCCTTGTTCTGTAGGATAGTATCCTCCTCCAAACTGATTCATAAAGGGTTGTAATGGCATCGTCACCGAGGAAGTCTCTTGCGAAGAGAAAGAAGCATGACAAGGGTTACTCAGGTGAGGATATATGTTGCCCCCAACTGAAGGAACTTCATGAAGGGGGTTGCCCATACTATAACACTGTCTCCTCCCGGATGAAACACCAGAGGAAAAATGAAGGTCCGCCATGGGAAAAGCATTCGTAGGAACCGGCATAGCGGAAGAAGGATAGATGGACGTAATGTAATAATTATAATGACCGTCCATTTGAGCACTTGCTCCTGGAAAAGTGAAGCTAGGATTGGATCCATAGGAAGGAATATTCCAACCTCCTACCACAAGAGTTGGTTGAGGGATATGACTCCCACCAAACGAAAAGGGAGAAAAAGGAGGCATCATGCCTCGAGACCCAAAACTAGGATTCACATAAGAAGACGAGACAGATGATGGAAAGTGTGAAGACATGTCTGCCATACCAAGAGAAAAAAGATTAGAGGCCTAAGGTATTGGCTGAGTATCATGATTCAACATACTACTCAGAAATACAAAAGGATTCATCCCCATGGAATGAGAAAATACCATGGGATGGGTAGCACTAATTGAGGGAGTCACGGGGGCTCCACTAACCATAGCAATGAAAAATCATGACGCAATACAAAATCCTAAGGCTAACTAATAATTAGAGAGCACACCAAAGTAAAGCAAAAAGGCCAATGTACACAAAAATGATATAGTGTCTAAAAAGGGGCCTCCCTCACTAGAGCAGGTATGCCTCGCCCAAGAGGGGCTTGAGACTCCCTTCAAAAGATCAGAGGTATCATAATCAATTATAAGGGCCCTTGTGGGATTAACAACACAGTCGGTCAGATCCCCCCAGAGAGTTTATCCTCCATAAATGATGTGTGTTTTCTGACCCTTATCTGACTTAGGGTACCTGCAGAATAACCCCTGCAAGTAACCTATGTGGCTACCTATTTTAAGCAACTAAAACCACCACGATATAACCAATGTGCAAGAAAACAGTCGTAAGTCAGGTCCACCGTATGGGAAGGGTAACAAGGCTCAAAATCTTGAAAGCACCGCCTCTCATAGAGGTAAAGGTACTAGCAAGACCCCCATATACGAATAGATCCCCAGAAATATGTCTGACACTAAGAAGGTATTAGAGGGATATCTCTGCAACCAACTTCGTGCGACCTCATGCTTAACTCCAGTGTGAGCATAGCCTCTTGACGTCACTAATTATACAATGGATTTCATCACTCCCTTAGTCAGACACATATGTTGAGTTTAATAGCCTTGGAGAAGTTTACTCACAAAATCCTATTCCAAGGCTCTATATCTTAAGCTAGTTTGTGTATCCTAAAAAATAAAATAATTTCTAATCAATTTTAAATTTATCAGCGTTACTTTTAATGGCTTTGTTTACTCAAAATATGTGGTCGTGAAACTGATGATGTTATGACTCAACATATTAAATAAATGAATATGAACATAAATCTAAGTCCTAAACTTTAATTCTAAAAAATTGATAAGCTTTTCACAATGCAACTTTCAATTCAACTCTGCAATTTCAAATAAAGTGCAATCTTTCATGTATGTATCAAAATCAATATTAAACAACTAAAAGGGAAAATACCAAGATGTGAAATCTCTATTTTTGTATTTTCAATATAATAAAGAATGAAAATGCAAGGACTGGATAACAACTTGATATATAGACCCTACTGTAAGAAGAAAGACAAACCAAGTAGGATACCCAGAAGGAAATACTCAACCCAAGATGCAAGGACAACCGATGAAAAAGTTGATGAGAAAGAAAAAACTGCCAGAAAACTCAACCATAAAAAAATTTCCTATCACTCTGCAAGCACTCAACAATTAAAACAGAGACCCAAGAAGACTCAACAACCATCAAAACTCACCTAACAAACACCAAACTCAACAATCAAGCTAAAAAAGTTGATGTACACGACTTTTCAAGTAAAACCTGCGTATGTACGTGCCCTATAGAATGACAACTCACGCATGTACGCGTCTGTCTAGGGAAAACACGTGTATATGTATTAAAACACTACCAGAGTAAGGATAAGGCCACAAAACTCGGATACAAAGTAAAAATAGGATGTCAAGCAATCTGGAGACAAGAAAAATCAGGCTACCAGAGAGCAATTGAAGGAGAAAAACACTCTAAACCCCAAAATAAAAGATTCAATCCCCAGTGGAGTCACCAATTCTATTACCAAGAAAATCAGTCTATGGCATGGGGTAAACCATGAGACGGAATGACTACATAAATCGAATCTAATCCCAAGTATGCTATATAAATGTAAATACTAACAAGACAAGATAAAGATCCTACGTCGTCCGGACGTTCGATGAAGACCACTGTTGAGAAATCAACTCAAAGCTTTATACCTGCAACTTGTCCTCAACAACCAAGATACACAAGCATATGGTGATAATATATAAAGTTAGCACATACAATAGCATAATCCATTAACATTCATAACAAATACTCCCATGGAATAATAATTCAAATATTAGCAAGACATCAATTGGACGAGAAAATAGCATTTCTATTAAAATATGATCAACAAAAGTGTATGAGTGACAAACTTCTGTGTCGACACGTCTCAGAACCGAGAAACTAAGTCCCTTCCAGCTAGGCCTCCGCCACTTCAATCCTCCACCAAAGGCAAGCTCATATAAGAGAGACAACGAGGTTTTCCATCAAAGAAGGAAGAGATTGGGCGTTGAACAATGTGTTCAGAATTTAAAGGACAAAGGGATGCACACTCAATATGAAGTGAATAATTTCTCTAGAGTAACTTTGCTCTCAAAAGTTGAATTCTCTCTTCTTCCATGATTTGGATATGGCCCATTTGTAGCCTTCAAATGGAACTGAAGGGCCGAGTCGAAACGTTTCCAGTATATGGAAGGTCAAGGATCATGGATCTCGTGATGTGACATGGAAACCTAACACGATTTTTAATTTTGAGCACCAAACTCAATGTACGTCGACTGTAGTGGTGCAACCTGAGTATACGTATGTTGTATAACTATTAGGGCGCGTATATGTGGAAAAACATGGTTTTTTAACTCTGGGAGGTGCAAAGGGGACTTCAAGTCTGCATAGGGAGATGGAAAAGACCTTCTAAACAAGTTGCATGGGGTGAGACAAATTTTTTCTATAACAATAGGATTGTATCCTCTACACCATATCCAAATTTTATAACAAAATATAAATATTTGAAGTTGAGGAATTATTAAAATCTAAACCTTTATCATCCTTGATATCATGGAAATGTAATGTTCTTTTATCTATTTAAATTAAAATTAGATAGAAAAATAACAACAACTCACTTTAACCACCCAAATGAAATCCCATTAACAACAATTAGATGTATTAAATATATAATTCAATACACTCAAGATATTTCATAATCTGCAACCAAGCGTTGTCCTATATATTCACCTTCGACCATGGGAGTGCATGATAATACATGAGTAACTATGTTAACATTTGTATTAAAACAACTCTTTTAATATCCCAAGTAGAAGTTCTAGAAGAAGGCTCACGATCTCATCCTAGACTAGACTAATGTTGCATGAGCATATAAGAATTCAAGAACAATTTTAGGAAGAATTCAAGAACAATTTTAGGAAATACAAGACTATTCAAATCAACTTTACACTACGCTTTTAGGTGAGGCGTTTGAGGTGGTTTCGGCAAGGGTATGAAGGTGATCATAAAGTATTTTTGTTTGGTTTGTAAAATTAACCTATGGAATAGAATTTGATGGGAAAATTGTTTGTCATAAACAATTCACTTATTAAATAAGTATGAATAAAAATAACTAATCATCACATGCTTAAATAAAGTTGAATTATAGAATAAGAATTTTGATTAAAGAGTTGGAATCAAAAAAATGTAAATCAAATCAATAATATTGATAATATTATATCTTACATCTATATGAAATTTTAATATTGAGTATGAACTTGTAACCTCTTATGAAGAAACACATGTTATTAACCATTAAATCCACTCATATATATATATATATATATATATATATATATATATATATAATCAAATCCTAATTAAAAACCACTAACTTGTAATAAATTTTAATTTCAATATCCTAGTTACCAATTAACCACTTATAATATATTTTAAGACCATCCAATAAAAAAAATTAAAAAATCAATCAATTTCATTAATTAATACAATGGTATCTTTCCCCACTTTAACCATTCCTCCACGCTATTATGATGCCAAAATTTGAACCCTTTGTCAACGCTGGCATGTGAAATGGATATTCAAACCTAAATAATCCCATGAATTATTGTCCTAAACAATTGCTGAATTATTGTCACTCATATTGACAAAAAAAAAAGGGGATTATTAATCTCCATTAAAATCCCAATCACGAGCTGCGATTAATATGGACATTGCACAGAGAACAACCACATTTTCCATTCTCTATACTAGGCCATAGGTAGAAAGAAGTCCATGTGAATTCTAAGGTATGGGGAAATTCACTCTCCTGGTACAACAAAATCGGCTCCCTCCACGAAATTCATCGCAGTAACCACAAAATTGTCACGGGTCATGTAATAGCACTTCGGTCGATGTTACTATTGCATAATCTTCCCT
>ML832595.1:17405-36945 GCA_009831015.1 Picea engelmannii
TTCTACCCCCCTTATACAAGGAATATCGCTAACACAACTATAAATGTTTGGCGATATTTTTGTAAAAATATTCAAATTTCTAAGTATTTTATATAATTTTTATAAAATTTTGGCGATTTTTAAGGTAAAATAAATTTATCCTATAGAATTTGAGCGAATCATTTTTAAAATAGCGAATCTCGTTTTTGGAAAAACCATGGAAAATTATCCCATGAGCGAAATTTAGCCCCTAAAATCATCCCTGCTTAAGAGAAAGAAGATCTGCCACTCTAGCAGGAATGAAAGATGATGCCATAGAAATTGAATCTAATATGATGGCATCCAAGAAATTAAAAAATAAGATTGACATGGGAACCAAAGAACCTAGGTGCTTCAGAGAACAAGCATGACCCTCTAGATATGGGAAGTCCACAGAAGAAAAGATGGATGAGATGGCCAAGATAATCAAAAATTTATCGAAAAAAATATCCAGGATGGAGCTAGATCAAGACAAACCTGATACTTACATTAGGAATCAATTCAAGAAAAACCCTAAACCCGAGATGCAATAGAGACAAATAAAAAATGAAGATCGAAAGATCCAATCCCTGTTTATAACTGAAAAATTTATGCAAAGAGATGACATGCAAAATTATGAAGAGTTAGAAGAAGACCTGAACAACCTTAGAGATGACAATCTTGAACCACATTTAACCAAACAAGATTACAATAAGTCTTTATATCTTGAATCCCTATTTAATAATGAGGAAAACATTAATAATATGGGAGACTCTTCCTATCATGGGCTCTCTGACTCAATAATTGTTGAACTCTAATAGAGGTACGATTTAAGCTCCAGAGAAAAAGATCCTATGAATGTTCCACCGAAAAATATTTTGTCACGAAATAAAATGAATGAGGTAGTAGTTACTAAACCACCAACTGAAACATGAGTTGCCCAAACAAAACCAGTTGAAACAAGAGAAACACAAACTAAAAAACAGGAAAATACAGGAGCAGAAGTTCCAACTAAATAAATTGAAAAAACAATTGGAGGTTTCAGTTTAGAAAAAAACTTAATAAAATTAAAATCCCCATGCTCTTGGTTGAGCTTGCAAAAAATATGATTTATAAAAAGAAAATTGCCAAAATGATAATTTTTTCTGATGCTAAATGTCACGCAGATGTTATTAATCTACAAGATGAAAGACCTACGATCGTGTTTGGTCCACACATCGAAAACACCAAGGATTTTGTTGCTCCATTTTATATTACTCTAACTGTGCACAACCATTCACTCCACAATTGCATGTTAGATTCTAGGGCCTCTCATAATTTAATGCCTAAAATTATCATGGAGAAATTGGGCCTCAAAATTATTAGACCTTATCAAGACTTGTACTCGTTTGATTCCAAAAAAGTTAAGTGTCTTGGCATGATTATGAATCTGGTAGTAAATCTTGCTCAGATCCCTGTAAAAAGTGTCCTTATGGATGTGGTTGTTGCTGATGTCCCTACCAAGTATGGTATGCTTCTATCTAGGTCTTGGGGGGGAGGGAAATTAGGAGGATCATTTCAAATGGACATGACTTATGCTACGATCCCAATTTTCGGTGGACAATTCACATGGCTATACAAAGAAACTAGATTGGTGCATACGGTAAGTGACCCTCAAAATCCAAATAATAACCCAGTCTATGTTGCTGATCAGGACTTAGGAAATTGTATATTATTGATAGATGATGATTTCAAAGAATGTACAGAAGAAGAAAATAAAAAAATGGAAAATAAAAAGAAAAATGTAAATAGTAGAGAAAGAATGTGGAAAATGTTTTTTGATGGCACTTCATCCTGCGAAGGAGTAGGGAATGGAGTGTTATTTGAAGTGCCAAGAGATGAGTACGTTATTCCATTCTCATATATATTACAATGAGAGATTGATTATATGAATAATTTTTGTGAATATGAAGCTCTAGTCTTAGGATTAGAAGCTGCCAGAAAGTTAAAAATTGAACATCTTATAGCTTATGGTGATGCAGAGCTCATCACAAAAAAAATAAAAAAATAGTGTCAAGCCAATCATCAAAGGCTAAGGTCATACAGAAATTGCACCTGTGATTTGATAGAAAATTTCTTCTCATCCTTTAACATTCACTCCATCCACAGAATGGAGAATCAACTGGCCGATTCTTTAGCCAAAGCTGTAGCGACCTTTGTACCACCTACTGTTATGAAACTGACATATCACATCGAAATGAGACATAGAACTTCAATCTCGAACAATGTTCAACATTGGCAAGTCTTTGAAGATGACGAACAAATCAAACAATTCCTTGAAATGGTCAACGATTTCTCTGAGACTCACATAGATAAGGAAAACCAGAACGATACTATTTGGGTCATGCAGGAAAATGAAGACCCTAAACAATTCTAGGATAATATTTCAAACCATCACATGCTCATGCTTAAGAACAATTAGATCCCCATAGGTATGATCCCCTTATAGAGATTGTTTGACCAAGATGACATACCCTTAAATTCTACCTTATGACCACAACTCAAAGAGGTTGAAGACTATAATTTAGGAACTAAAGAAGATCCTAAACTAGTCAAGATATCTAAATACCTTCCATTCCAAATGAATAATAATTATGTCTAGTTTCTTAGGAAATTAAAAATGTTTTTACGTGGTCTTATGATGAGCTAAAAAACTATGATACCTCTGTAATTGAACACAAGATTCCTTTGAAACATGGTATCAAACCTTTCAGGCAGAAACTCAGAAAAAAAAATTATATTCTCCTGCCAGCGATAGAAAATGAAGTCAACAAGCTTCTCAATGTGAATATTATTATTCCACTTAGATATTCCGAATGGGTATAAAATTTGGTACCCGTCAGAAAGAAATGTGGTGAGATAAGGCTCTGTGTAGATTTTAGAAACTTAAATTGGTCATCCCTCAAAGACAACTACCCACTACCAAAAATATATCATGTTCTAGAAAAATTAGTTGGAGCTAACAAAATGTCCATGATTTATGGTTTTTCCAGATACAATCAAATTGTTGTCCATGAAGTCGACAAAGAAAATACTGCGTTTACCACTTCATGGGGGACTTTCATGTATGATAAAATGCCATTTGGTTTGATGAAAGTAGGGGATAGTTTACAGAGAGTGATGGCTATAACATTCATCAGTGAGAAAGAAGAATTTGTTGTTATTCATCTTAATGATTAGACGGTTTTTTCTAACTTTGATGCAGAACAACTGCTACACCTCAGGCAGACCTTAAAAAAATTCAGAAAGTTCGGTCTGTCTCTTAATCCTAAGAAATAACATTTCTCTATGCAAGAAGGTAAGCTCCTGGATCATATAGTGTCAAAAGAAGGAATCAAGGTTGACCCTAAATGAGTTGAGGCTATAGACACAATTAATATTCCTAGGAACATAAAAGAAATTCAATCTTTTTTAGGAAAGATAAACTTTTTGAGAAGATTCATTCCCAATTTTGCTGAAATAATTAAAATGATTACATATATGTTGAAGAAAGACAATGAAGTGAAATGGACCACTGAAGATAAAGAATCATTCGAGGGAGTCAAGAAATCTATAGGCAAAGCACCAATGTTAGCCAGTCCAGATTATACTGAGGAATTCATGATCTTCTCTTTTGCTTCCGAACATACTATCGTAGCAGTTCTCCTGAAAAAAATGAAGAAGGCTTCGAGTAGTTGAGACCCTTTTCCAGTAAAAGTCTCAGGGATGTAGAATTAAAATATGATATACTTGAAAAACAAGCTTATGCAATGGTGAAATCTCTCAAAGATTTCATGACATATGTGTTGCATTCCAAAATAATCTCTTACGTACCAACAATCGTCATCAAGGACATATTGGTTCAACCAGACAATGGAAGAAAAAGAGGATGATGTCTGGCTAAAATTCAAGAATTTGATCTAGAAGTGAAACTGACCAAGATGGTCAAAGGTCAGGGCCTGGAGAAATTGTTAGCCGAATCAAATTTCACGGCACTAGGGATAAATCACCTAGAATCACAAGGATAGATCCCAGATATAGAGGAACTTAATGATCAAACCCCTATGATTTAGATCAAAGATAAGTTTTATTCCTTTGTTTGGTATTGCTATATTGTTTCATACCTCCTTTCCCTTCAGTTCTTGAATGACATGACTCCATCCAAGGCGAGAACTTTGAAACTGCACGTAATTAAATATTGTATTATTGATGGCCATCTATACTAGAAGGATCCTCTAGGTTTCTTGTTAAGTTTCTTAATGAATTTCATGAAGGAGTGTGTGGGGGGCACCATACCTGGAGGGAAACGACTTACAATATTTTAAGAGCTAGATATTATTGGCCAAAGTTATTTACTGACATAAATTCTAAGGTCATATCCTGCAACTCTTTCCAACTGTTCTCTGGTAATAAAAATCTCTCTGCACTACATTTAATCCTGGTCAAAGAAGAAGCTCCCTTTCAACAATGGGGTATATATTTCATCGAAGAAATCCATCCCCAATCAAGCGCCCAACATAAATGGATTTTAACCGCTACTGATTACTTCACGAAGTGGGTCGAATCCATTCCAACTCGGAATTCTACGGATTCAATGGTAATAAACTTCTTGGAAGAGAACATCCTATCAATATTTGGTTGTCCTCGAAAAATAGTCACGGACAATGCCCAAGCTTTCAAATCTATGGCGATGGTCAATTTCTACCAAAAATACAACATTGTGTTAGGAAATTATACAACCTATTATTCGTAGGGGAATGGGTTGGCTAAATCATCCAACAAGAGCCTGATGACTATAATAAAAAAAGTGTTGAAAATAAATAAAAAATCTTGGCACATCCACCTAAAATACACCTTATGGGTGAATCAGATCGACACCAAGAAATCAATAGGTATGTCCCCTTTTCAAATGGTTTATGGTACGAACATTTTCCTTCCTATCAATGGCGCTCTTCTTGTAATGAAGCTATGGAAGGATTCAAATGAAGAGCCAAACGATGTTACAAGAAGGAAAAATAAAATAATTGAATTCCAACAAAATAGGGCTGAAGTAGATGACAAACTTCAAAGGTACTAGGATAATATGAAGGCCCTTTTTGATAAAAAAATCTAAAGACAAGGAGTTTCTCCCTAGTGATCTAGTTTTGAAGTGGGACGCGAGGAAAGAGGATTCAGGGAAACATGGCAAGTTCGACCATCTCTAGTTCGGACCATTCAGGATTGCAGCTGCTGAGGGGAAGAATTCCTTCTTACTGGAAAATCTCGACGGAAAAATTATTGACGCTCCTATCAACAGGCGTTACCTAAATTTTTTTATGCAATATTCATAATTCATATTCCCATTGTATATATCAGTTTTGGTTTCCTGTTTCAATTTGCAATTTTCTTTTTCTTTTTGTAAATTATCCAAATTTTACTTTTACTGTAAATAAACCAGTTTTACTCGATATCCTAAAGGAAAAATATAAAAGCATCTGTAAAACATATCATTTATAGGTTGTGGAATTTTTTGACACTTCCTATTTTGGTTCCTATGTAGAATACTTACTGTCAGTTGAGGGATAAGGATGTATCAGAATCCAACACTCGGTTTTCAAAACATGTGCTTTCTCTCAAAACAAGTGATAAATTAATGATTTACTTGATTGAAAATACAAAGGAAATCTGAGGTATGACCTCCTATTATGTTAGTTCAAGCTAAAAATTTAAAGAAATCTTATTAGATGTAAAGAAGGTTTCACTCATATAGATGTTGTCACCTGATCAAAGATCAGAAAAGTATGAATATTACAGGTTAATTCTGAATCCTTCTTTGGATAAAATGAAAATCAAATAAAAAAATCAAATAAAAAAAGAATAAAAAGGGATAAAAAGGGAAGCTCGGAAATCAAGAAACAAACTTGTCTAGGAATGAGATTATTTCACGTCAGACCATCTGAGTCTTATTTTTGTTTTATTTCTCCTACCCCAAGATTTATTTCACTTCTGATTTTCCCTACCTTTCCTTAGTCTTCATAGAAAGAAAGAATTACACCTTAGCTCTGAAAACTTAAAATCATGTCTCCAAAAAAAGACTAGGTGAAAATCTTTATGTTCCTTTGATTTTAACTGAAAGAAAGTATGTTCATGCTCATCCCAATAACTTTATCTCTTCTATCAGATTTTAATTTGCCGAATTCTCTCAAGGCTGACCCCTGAAATTCAAAATCCCTATAAAATCTTCCCTATAGGTGAAGGTGTATTGAATATTGGAAGAAAATTAGTTTCAGAGTATACTTAAAAAATTATGACAGACCTTGTTTTAAATTCTAAGAAGATATCATCCCTTTTATGATACATACATATTGATTTCCCCCACTTCAAAATATAAAAATTTAAGACAGGTGGTGAAAGGAAATTCATTAATTGATTGCCCCCACCTTGTCCAAAACAGATGGTGAAAGGAAATTCATAATTTGATTGCCCCCATCTTGTACAAAGAGATGATGAAAGGAAATTCATGTAATGATTTCCCTCATCTCAGCAAAATGAAAATATGCTAATTGAAGTGGTGAAAGGAAATTCAATGGGAGGAGTAGAAAACTTCACCAGGGTAATGAACAGGCCTTCCATCAGTGAAGCAATGTCTATGATATCTATATGGACGCCATAGATATCTACGAAATATACTCTAATATCTAATTCTCTTCCTGATAATGTTTACACTTTGAACCAACAAGGGACTCCCTAAATAAATTGTCACATCTACTTAACCTTGATGCAAACGAAGTCAGTCGAAGTCTGATAATTCAGTAAAATTCATTTTCATTATCTTAAACAGATCCAAACTTAGTTCCAGGAAAGGGAAATTATCAATAGCCTAAGTTGAGACCAATAATCAGGGGTGTTTTGAAGGTTTTTTGAGTTTTGGTTGAATTTCAATTTTTCTCTTTTTGTTTAATTCCTAAAAGTGTTTCCTAGAAATGCAATAATGTCTCCATTTTTCCAATAAAGGCACTCAGTCTACTGTTCTTCTGCATCTCACAGGGAGACACGATCCCCAGATGGAGCTTATGTTGGAACACAATTCTGAAATTTGAAGATTTATATTTTCCACCTCCTTCAAATATGATTTTTACCCCAAAGAAGGCATGAACCTGATAAATGACATTTTAATTTTAAATCTAATTCATGGCTGATTAGTTAATAATGAGGCACGCACAATGTCCATCGTTGATGAGTTTTTTTTTCTCTTTTGATCGAATGACCCTAATACCTTCGGATTTTTGGATCCACTGAATTTTTAAAGGGGTAAATCTATAACGGTCATTTCGAAGCTCTGCGCTTCGGACGTTGCGACAAGTATTAACATTAAAAACCCTGAAGCTCCAAAATACGAAAGTGTCTTCTCTTTTCTTTTCTTTTCCTAAACCTTTAAAAGACATGAGTCGTAGTACATGTGTATCTTTGATTCTTCTCTGAGTTAACATGTGGAACCTCCTTTTCTGAGACACATCATACATAATGACTTCATCCATAACATGTCACTACGAGAGATGATCCTTTGGGAGTTTAACAAAGAAGGAAGGCACAAATCATTGAAACATCAAAATGATGAAGTATTAAATGTTAATTAATTAAGTTAATCATGACCAAGAGATAATTAATGACTTCTCACTTCAAAGTTCAGACGCTTACCCTGTAGTGTATATTAAAGTCTTCGAAGTCCGAATTTCTGAAATTTTTAAAGTTGAATATGATTAATTAATACTTTTACTAAATAATCAATCACTTCACAGTTTCGGGTTTTGGGAATTTCCTCTCGAGATACTTTTAAAGTTCTTGAAGTCTGAACTCCCGAGATGCTCAAAATTGACACACCTTTTCAAAAAAGATTAATTAAGGTCTTAAAAGAGATTATCCTATGATTAACCTTTTGCAGATTTAGGGTTCAGATAATTCCCACCCTCTCTCATCTAAAAATACCAAACACGAACCGCTGAATATTAATGGAATTTATGACTAGTTAAGGATAATAATTTTAACGCAGATTGCAGATCATTAGATAGAATTTTCCATTAAAGTTAATAAATTTTCCTTCAGTGAAGCCATACTAGAATCAATGCATCTGATTTGAATAAAAACACTTCAATTTTGAATTCATTTTCACCTTCCACAAATTAGCAAGTTTCATCTGATTAGGAAGCTCACACAATTACTCTCCAACAGGTAACCTCATTCTATTCTCTTGATATTATGGCACCATGGAAAAATATGAAGATGCATGATGCATCTAGAAAGGATTCAAACCCAAATGCGGACGTTTTGTCAGACACCACACCGTGAGCCATAGAAACTGTTAAATATTGGATGCAGGTGTTCGAGGTTCTAGAACAGGAAATCATAAACTATCTAGAGGATTTTGGTGATGAAGTAGATGACTCTTTTATGACCAATCTTAGACACATATCCCAATCATATCTACACAAGATAGTTGCACAACCGAGACTCGTGTCATATAACGACATGGTAAGTTGGGCTTTGGAAAACATCAATGTCCAAACTAGGAGCATCATCAACCATCAAAAGGTTTCCATTGGTTATTTTTGACCAGAACACCTCCAAGTAATGTATAAGTTATCTCCCAATCCAAGTAATGCATCCAATATGACAGGAGTTGTCCCGATATGATCTAGTCCTGGTGTGGCCACCCAGATAAGTTTAGGGCTGACGCTCATGGTATGTATGCGATAGCTTCGTTGGATGCTCACATCATTTATGTAGCCATGATGCTCTGTCGGCTGTTCAGGAAGAAGAGCCCTACTCATTTCCTGGTTGACTGGGTATATATCATTCACGAGGTGATTGAGGGCTACACCCTTCCCATTGATGAATTGGAGCTGGACCCCGACCAATGCACAACCCATTCACTTCTACCATTCCAAGTTGTGGGAGGAAAAATCCAAGGATTTATTTTACGAAATCTATCACAATGTTGTGTTTCCTGTTCATATAGCCCTGTATGGTCACCCACCTCCACGAATTTCAGACAAGATTATGGGAAATATAGGTAAGCTAGAAGATTGGTTTATTGAAGAGAACTTCTCTTATATCAGGGTTTTTGGATGCTCATTTCCTCCCCATGCTCCCCCACAATTTTACCAGACCGGCTAGTATGCAGAGAAGTATCCTACCAGAAAACAACAAGAGGCATCAACAAAGATCTGAAGGAAACACATATAAAGGTATGTCTGACTTTCCCTATCCAGGTCGACATGTTTTCACTATTGGATTTTGGTCACTCCAAAGTGGAGGCTGCGACTTTGGAAGATGTCAAATTGGTCAACATTGAGTTCAAAAGACATGATCCACATAAGATTGTGGAAAAACACCTAGCCCAGTTCAAGATGAGGCGGTATGTGCATGAAAACTCCCCATATAACAAAATATTCATGGGAGTTAGATCCTATGAAGAGGTAGAGGACATATTTCAAACCTTGCCTCCAAACCAATAAGCAGGTTTTATCAATTTTCAAAGACACAGATGGAATATCCTACCTAAGATACTACAAGGAGAACAAATAAATACTCCCCCTTCCCAGGAAGTTAGGAGAACATGTTCAGAAGCGATCCACTCTAGGAAACAAAAAGGTGAGGAAAACCCAAATAACTTGGAGGTGTGGACTCAAGAATTAGAAGAATCATTATCAAACCAACTGAACCCCCAGGATTTAGAACAAATCAAAGATTACATGAAGTAGGGACCTGATATACCCCCTTCGATGCCAGCCACCCCCATTGGTACCTTGAATAAAATATAGCAACAACAATCAATGGATATTGGTACTTGCATTGCATTGTTGACTCCTCTAATCCAGCCTCAATAATCCTAATTCTGAAATTATTTTAGTAAGCGACCTTACTCCCATCTCACCCGAAGAGATGCCACCTTCGAATTTCTTGTTTAGTAAGAAAAGGAAGGCCATCATGAAAAGAGAATCACACCTGGAATATGGAGTGATAACCAAAATGTAGAGAATGGTGTATGACGAGAATGATAGAGATGATACAAAATTCACAAAAGAAGTTGCAAGTTCGTTAGGTGCTTTTGCCACAACCAATCCATGGTCTGTGGATAATTTGGTTGAACAACTATGACAGAAGTGTCTACTGGTAGAGAACTTGAAAACTCAAATACTTTCCATGGAACAAAATATCAGGAATAGGATGAGCCAAGACTTTGAACAAATCAGGGCTTACGATCCACTGCAAATCCAACAGCTTCAAGCCAACCTGGAAGAACTCCATCAGAGTTCACAAACCGACCGTGGATTGGTCACACAACGTGATAAAATAATATAAAAATTGCGATACAGTTTGATCCTAATTGAAGGTACCTCAATAAATATCATGAACTTCCAAACTCAAGCATTGGAAGTAAACAAGAAGATGGAAGTTGCATAGAAGGACCTTTTTCTGTAGATAGATGCCATCCAAAAGTGCTACTAGGCAGTAGATATTTCTCTAAAGGACATCTATATCAATGAAAGGGAGGCTCTCTCATCTCGGGATAAGTTTCAAGAAACCATCATATTAATACAGAAAGAGAATGTCTCTGATTTTCCTATGATTTCCCCTTATGAACAATTAAGAGGTGAGATGGATCTAAAGGCTTGGGAGACCAATCTGAAAGAGAGCAAAATATTCGCGAGAGAGGTAAAAGAATCTTGTCTAGAAGTGTTGTCATCACTAGACAAAGGGCTAATCAATTTTGAAGTAAATGCTATCTCCAAATCCCTAGGTCAAATTGATATAGAAAGAAACCAAAAGAACTCTCAAAAAAGAAAAGAATAAGCTCTGATAGCAATTTAGGAAATGAGCGAGATTGATATTTTTAAGATAAATAAATGGTTAGTAAATCCAAGCTCACAGTTACAAGCCACAACTCATGAAGTGAAGGGAATTCAAGAAAATCTTCCTCAGGTAGAAAGGAAGGTATTCACTTTCAAGGTAAATGAAACAACTCAACCATCAAGGTTTGCAGTGGAATTATTAGATAAATGAAACCGATGTACAGAGCATGGAAAAACAAGAACAATAGGGAGTAGGTAAGAAAACATGCACAATACCCTTTCTTTGTACCCTTTCTACTTTCCACTTTTCAACAGTCATTCATCTCGTCCACCTTCATCCTAGTCTCCACTTATCCCCACTTCACCATTATACACTTGCCCCATTATCATTCTTTCCATAGACAGTTACCTTTCCTACATCCGTTATCCATTCCTTAACAAGTCATGTAGAGCTACTCATTCGATTATCTTTCCTCCCTGATCCCAACTATGTTTCATTTAATTACTAAACATATTTGGAGGGATAGAAGACAAAAAACAACAAACGTCCAGATGACAACTATGTACAACCCAAAGGACTAAAGAAGAGAGGCGTTTTGCCCAGCAGATGAAGAGACAGAAGAGAACACCATTGGAGCTCATTAGATTTTATATATTGGTGTCTTATTCAAATATATTCTATTTTTATTATGAGAAGTCCAACCGTTTGATTTGTGACAGTTTTGTATAAATACATAGATTCAAGATCTATTCAGGGCTGCTTCTTTCCATATGCAATAGAGAAAACTTTCCTTTTTGAGTATTAATACAAGTACAGACAAAGATTCCAATTTTTGTTCAGTCTGAGTTATGTGTTTATTCTGTATTTTCATATCTCTGAAGTTCCTTACGTAATTCCTTGATAAGAGATTGATTTCAATTTAGTATCACAACTATTATAATCACATTATATTAGAAATTTGTTAAGTAATCAGTTTTTCCTCTGTATTTATTGTAAGAAATACAAGACCTCCAAGCTATTTGAATTACTGCACCTCATATCCTATTCAAGGGTGGAATCTTTACTTTCTTCTACTGCAAACAAGGTGAGACTGATCTACCATTGATGCCTAGCTTTGTTTAATGTTTTTGTAAGTTTCACCCACACCATTTGATATTATAATTGTGACTCAGACAATGAAATTTATCCTATGTACTGTCCTATTATTAATTTGATTTAAGGATCATTTCTTATAAAACTAAAGGTACAAAAAACAGTCTTTTAAAACATTCTCTTTAAACTTTCCTGATTCCTGACATTACTCTTTGAGCCTTAAGTTTAATCTCAGAAACAACAATGTCTATATCAGAGTTACTCTGTTTTTTACATTCCTTTTGAGTCTGATATCTGTGATGTTGTTATGGTAATTTTTTGTACAATTTGTGCTTTGGTATAATTGGAATACAATGATAACTATAGTCATGTAGTGATTTTAATTTGAGAGGTTTGAAATCCATTACGTTCTTTACATGAAATTGTCTTGAAATTACGCAATGCTTTATACATATACACTATGACTTGATTTGAGTGTAATACATAGATAATTTAAGTTGCAGAGATAATCATTGTGTCATTTCTCAAGTAACAATTTAAAGAAAATGATTTGGTTTTAAGATACAAATTTGTATCATTTTACGATTCTAGGATTGGTGTGTTATTGTTTGAATAGTCGACATGACTTTGTATCTAGTGTGAATGTTTGGATTGGTCCTTGTATTTAGTTTCTTTATCTATTAGATTTCTAATTAAATTCCTTTTATTATAGGTAGTTTTAGACCTCATCAAAATCATATTATTTTTACATGCTCTATTTTCATAGACAAAGTGTAAGCTTAAGTGAAGAACTGTAAGCCTTTGGATAGAAATAATTTTTTTGTTCTGCTACCCAATACACATAAATTACCTTGCTTTGTTTGCAATAGAATAATTTAGTTTTGATTAAAGTGTGAAGAATATTCTTTTTTCCATAGATTATGTTATCACATTATTTTGTAAAGGGAGGTGTTTCCCTAAGAAGTTGGCATTTTGGTGAAAAGAGGCAAGAGATGGGCTAAAAACCCACTTATCCTAAGTTTTGTGTGCACAGGAGCGTCATGATAAGCAACGCGTGAATCTGGGTGGCTCAGATATGCACGCCCAGATCTACGACGCTCGGCCCAAGTCACCCCCCCCAAGCATTCTTATTTTAACAAGGGGGGGGGGGTCCAAGAAAGCGTTTTACCCGCATGGTCCCCCCACTACATGGCACCTCCTCATGAACTTGGAGCCCACCCCCCCGACCTTTACCACTTACAAATCTTCCCCCCTCTGAGCAGACCATTTACCACTCTCGCTTACCGCTCCACCGTCCTTCTGCCATCTATCCCCCACTCCATATCTCTCCTTTGCCTATAACATCTCTTGCTCCCTCTCATCCTTTCATTGCATCACACCTATCCTCCACTCACCTCCACGTCATATCCCTTTTCACTTCCACCTACCATCTCCTCCCATGTATTCTCCCCTCATACTCCATCTCAACTCCAGCTAGGCAGGTTGTCCCCACTGTGATTACTACCACAGTCTCTCTTCTGCCTCCACATCATGATCCCGTGCCACTTCACCTTTGTCCTATTACACCTCACCACAAAAATTTTATGTCGCCCTCATTTTCCCAATCACCTTTCCTCTTCCACATCTTTCCCCCAGGCCATCCCTCGCCCACTGATTCCATATTGATTGCACCAACCGCCTCTGCCCCGTCATCCTTACTCACGTTCTCCAACTGGGTCCCCTTGTAGCGGTCCAATGATGGAGAAGACAACCAAGGGAAAACTGCCACGTCCTTCAGGTGAAAATTTGACCCAAGCCTCCCTGATACCAATGAAACAGTTATTGAACGGTTGGTGGTGGTTGGACATCATTTCCACCATAAATGGAAAGTCCAGGAAAGCATTGTTAGTTAGTCAACTCATTTGGAGGCATTTTCTAGAAAGTGATTGCGTATGACTAAAGTTCACGACTGACCAGGGACTGCATGCACAGTCTTCCAGGAAGCACGCAGATGTAATGCCTTCAATGTGAAGACTCCAACATGTTTCATTGGTTTTGGTTCTGAGTATATAAGAGTCATCCCCATATTTTGTTCGTGTCGATGGTAGAGTTGAGCTCCCTCTTGTAATGTTTTAGTAAAATTCCTGGTTCTCAAGTTATGTATGGTATTTTGAGACTTCTTGTTTAATAACATTTAGTTTTCTTCCCCATTTCTTTTTGCCTCTGGTACTGGAAGCTCGGGCATGGATGATCCAGTCAAGTTGTTGTGACTGTGGTGTAATGTACGTTTGATTGTAGTGTTGTTACAACGTTTTCAATTTCTTGAAGTTCTCAGATCTGAGAGGATCTCGTATCTAAAACTTTCTCCTAGGTTGCTGGAAGACTGGATGTCCATAGTATACCTCCATGTTTTTCTCACATTCTTCCACCTATTCACCACTATACCAAATTACTGATTGAAGTTAGATCAAGACCTTATTTATCTGTACACAATTGTCCAGTTTTCTTAGTTAGAACGATATCTTCCTAGGCATGTGTCCATTCAACCACCTCAATTTTAGTCTCTGTGACATAAAAACGGATGGGTACTGGGCTTACCTTTGATACAATCCATAGGTGACTTCTAGTGCTAACAGATTAGAATAGTTTAGACAATCATTTTTGTGTCTTATTCCCTGCACATACAATGTTGGCATATCTAAGCTTATGCCCCCGGATTGATGATTAATTCTCAGTAATCAAGTTAATTAATTGGATCAAAATTTTGGAATCGTTGTCGGGGAGATGCTACAAGGGATTAGCACTAATATGTCTTATTTTTCTTGCATGCTTTAGAATACAATTTTGTTGTGTGAGATTTATTTCTTTCAAGAACTAGCATACTAGATCTGAAGGGATGATGAATGATGAGATGCAAAGGTGCCTTTACTTAAAAATGTTTGAAGAAGGTTCTATCCAAACACATTCACTTTGGTGAGTACACTATCTCTCTAAGTTCTAAAGCTATGTTAGTGTTGCATGAATAGAGCTAGAGGTAGATTTAAGGAAATAGGTAGAGTAGTTTCATTAGATAAAAATACTCCTTCAGATACCAACTTATTGGAAGGAAAGACTATATAAGGAGGAAATGCAAGTAAGACCCCTTGTACACTAATCCATGTGAAAGACATGAACCTTAAGACTAGTAGAAGAATTCAAAAATGTTCCTAACATTGTTGAATAGAGGAGGAAATGCCATCACAATAATTGTCACAAATTCTTTTTTAAAGTTCATAATCATCAGGGATGAGTCTAGACCTCATGAAGTAGTGAAAGAGAAAACGTTCCATGAACAGAACCCACCAGAAAAGGATCTAAAGGTTTCTTCCAGTTATCCTTATCATCTTGGAGAAGAAATCGAAGAATGATGGACAACATCCAATGAAGCATAGACACTGGAGCTAGAGATAGAAGAGTTCATTGCATTCTTGTCACTAGATTCAGATTCGTTGTGCATTTAGGAGTTTGATGGGGAAAATTTCTATGGATTTTATGTTATCACAAACAAAGATGAGAACTAGGGAGACAAATATTACATTGAATTATGGTTCCAAACAGTCATCAGGCCTCACCATTCCATTCTTCAACACTTCTTGGCACCATCTACGTTAGATAAGTTGGTCCCTCATATTCTAGTATCTATGAAAGTATATTTTTAAAACTTGAATATGAGTGAAACTGTAATTCTTTTACACACATGGTTACATTGGAAATATTCCTACACTTGAAGAGACACTTTCCTTTTCAAGTAAAATAAGATAGTGTAAAATAAATAAATAAAATTGTAAATAGAAAAATAAGTCCAGCTGTGAAAACCAATTTATTGGCACAATTGGACATGAATTTTTCTTGAAAACCAAGCAATTGATGGGAAAAGTTCTCAACAATTTATACATGTAATATTTTTGTAATCTTGTAATATGGTCCTTCAAAATCATTTCTTCTATGGTCATGTCAGCTGATGGGGGATTTTCCTTAAGGGATTCCTTCTGAAAAACCCTAACCCATCGACATAAACACATTATCTAGGCATAAGGTTAGAGACTTCATAGTTCCCTGGAATCTACATACATTAATGGTAGATTTCCTTGCTGTTAATCATGGGGATTCATCAATGCCTCTTGATTGGCAAATCTTGTAGGTGAATCAACATCAACACATATATTCATACCTATCAAGATTCCCTAAATTACTTTATCACTCATTATCATTAAAGATGAGATGCTTCACATTGGTTAATGACATACCTTAATGGTCAGTAATACACTGATTTCTCTTCATGTTCAACATCAACACCTTTATTCACATTATGAGACTTGTACCACGGGTTTGGGTAGTAGTTGAATACTATTTCATCTTATCAACAATAGCTTGCAACAATTCCTTTCTTTGTTTCCAGTCAACATGTTTAGTTCAGATTCAATTTTCATGTTATCAACTTTCATATTTTTAGTCTTTTATATTATCAACAGCTCGTGGAATTGATATATTTCATTTTCAGTGCTTATCCTTCAAATAGTAGCTTCAATAATTATGATTCCAACAATTACATGTTGTCTAGTACCCATTGAGTAGTCCAATAACCACTATATTAAGAAATCATAGGATCCTTGTATCAGTTATTGTTGGTTGTGGAGCCTGATTATCTTCCTGTTTCATAGGTATTTGTTTTCAACCATGTTTATACCCCATGAAGACTGTACACCTGAAATACTATATACCCCTACATGCGGGTCTGGGGAAAGTGGGCCCTCGAAGGAAAAATGTCCTTGTAAAATGTATATTGTAATTTTATAGTAAATCTGGATCGTTCATTATAAGGTCACAAATCTAATGATAGAAGTTATGTTAGGGTTTTTTCCCTAGAAGGAAACCCTATTTTATGAGGGAATTTTATTGTGACTATGTATTATCATTGCAAATATTTTATTATGAGAGATGAGATTGTGAGACAAAGAAAAGGAAGTTGCAACGGGTGTGTTGTAGGTTGCATCCCTTCATTTGTTGGATAATAATAAAGGAATGACCTGGAAATTTCTCTGGTGGACGTAGCTCACACTAGGTGAACCATGCATATCTGTGTCTCTATTGTATTGTCTATCTTCTATTTTTTATTTCCACATTTGTCTTATTTTATTGCTCTGAGATCCTGTTTTTCTAACAACTGGTATCAAAGAGAAAGGTAACTCGCAAGAAAAGAGGGTTCCTGGTTCGAGTGAAAGCAATGGTAGAAAATGAAAAGTTTAGGGTTGAGAAATTTAATAGCCAAAAATACCAGTTATGGAAGATGCAGATGGAAGATTATTTATATCAGAAGGATCTATTCTTGCCATTTAGTGGAATAGCAAAGAATTCAATGGCCATGAAGGATGAAGAATGGGAGGTTCTTGACAGAAAGGCACTAGGAACGATACAATTGAGCCTGGAAGTGTCGATGGATTTTAATATTTCGAAAGAAAAGACAATGAAGGAGATGATGGATGCATTGGATAAACTGTATGAAAAACCCTTGATGTCCAATAAGGTATTTCTAATGAAGAGATTACTTAATATGAATATGTCAGAAGGTGGTTCTGTTGCAGATCATTTAAATGAATTTAATATGATTACTAATCAGCTAAGTTCTGTAAAAGTGGACTTTGATGATGAGGTCGAGAATATTCTAATCTTGTGCTCATTTCTATAAAGGTGGAACAACTTGTTCATGGATGTAAGTAACTCTGTCTCTGGTTCAAACACTTTAAAATTTGATGATGTTGTTGGTGTTATCCTTAGCGAGGAAATGTGACGGAAAAACACATGTGAGACATCAGGTAATGAGTTAAATATGGAGAACAGGGGAAGGTAAAAGGATAGAGGAAAGGGCTCAAGGAAATGTGGGAGTTCTAGGAAGGGAAGATCCAAATCTAGACTGGGAAAGATAGAGTGTTGTTATTGTGGGAAGAAAGTACATCTGAAGAAAGACTGGAGAGCTGCAAAGAAACAAAGATATGGACAACAGGAGAGAAATCAGGAGGAAAATGTAACAGGTGATGTGTTACAAGATGATTTGATTATTTCTGTAGATAATATTTTTGAGTCTTGGGTAGTAGATTCAAGGGATTCATTTCATACCACATCCCATAGGAAGCGTTTTATAGATTATGTTCAAGGTGATTTTGGACAGGTTCATTTGGGTGATGATGCACCATGCAAAATTGTTGGAATGGGAAAGGTAAAAAAAAACAAAGGAATGGAAACCATTGGCTGTTGAAAGATGTAATACATGTTCCATATCTAAGGAAAAATCTAATTTCAACGGGGAAGTTGGAAAGTGAAGGTTGTATATCCATATTTACAGATAAGGTGTGGAATGTCACCAAAGGATCACTGGTGATAGAAAAAGAAGAGAAGGTAGGAACATTGTATTTATGTACTGGTAATACTGACTCTTCTATCTCTTTAGATTCTATAGGAGTGGATACAACACTGTGGCATCAAATGCTCGAACACATGAGTGAGAAGGGGATGTAGATACTTCAGAAAATAAATTTGTTTCCATATCTTAAACAAAATGATTTGGGTTTTTGTGATCATTGTGTTTATGGAAAACATAAGAGAGTCAGATTTCTCATAGTCGAAAAAGAAAAGTAGAGTGAAAGGTTAGAGCTTGTGCATACAGATTTATGGGGACTAGCTTAGGTATCATCTCTTGGTGGATCTCATTATTATTTTACTTTTATCGATGATGAAACTATAAAAACTTGAGTTTATTGCAATCGAAAAAAATATGATGTTTTTGATACTTTTAAGAAATGGAAAGATTTGGTTGAGAATGAGATAGGAAAAAGGTTCCAGTGTCTCATATCAAACAATGGAGGTGAATATTGTAGCAAGGATTTTGATGATAATTATTCATACCATGGGATTCGTAGAGAGAATATAGTTCAAGGAACACCACAAGAAAATGGCGTGTCAGAAAGGATGAACATGATAATCATGGAGCATGCAAGGAGTATGAGATTGCATGTTGGTTTTCCCTTATAGTTCTAGGCAGATGTTGTAGATACTATTGTTTACTTAATAAATAGAGGACCTTTAAGCTATTTGGATGGTGGAATTCCATAGGAGACATGGATAGGTAAAAAGGTAAACTATTCCTTTTTTAAGAATTTTGGTTGTGAATCATTTGTCCATATTGATAAAGAAAATAGAACAAATCTTGAGGAAAAATACAAGAAGTGTACCTTTATTGGATACAATGTTAGTAAGTTTGGTTATCGCTTATGGGATTATGAAAATCACAAAATAATTAGGAGTAGAGATGTCATATTCAATGAGAATTCCATGTACAAAGATCAGTTGCATGGAAAGAAACAGGAAAAAATAAAACCATAATACATAGTGCTTGATGAGATCACTGAAAAAGAAATTCCAAAGGTACCAGAAAATCAAAATGTACAACAACAGGAGAAACATGTAACTCAAACTCCTGCAAGTGTTTTTAGAATATACACTATTACATATAGGCTAAAAAATCGACGAACTATTTGTTGATACTTAGAACACATCACCAAAAGACTTCATCCTCCCTTGAAATCCG
>ML832595.1:77048-97427 GCA_009831015.1 Picea engelmannii
GACTTATATGCAACATCCACAGGGGTATGAGGTCAAAGGGAAGGAGAATTTGGTATGCAAGTTGAAGAAGAGATTGTATGGCCTAAAGCAAGCTCCAAGGAAGTGGTATTTGAAGTTTGACATGTTTATGACAGAACAAGGTTATAATATATGTCATTCTGATCTCTGGGTTTATTTTAAAAGGCTAGAAAATGGAAGCTATACTATCTTGCTATTGTATGTAGATGACATGCTTGTTGCAGGGTCTAATATGCAGGATATAAATGTGCTCAAGAAAAAATTAGCTAATTCATTTGCGATGAAGGATTTGGGTGCTGCAAATAAAATCCTTGGTATGAGAATAACAAGATACAAGAAAAATCGCAAATTGAAATTGTCTCAGGGTGAGTACATAGAGAAGGTGTTGGAGAGGTTTAGAACGTAGAATGCAAAACCAGTTAGTACACCTTTGGCCAACCATTTCAAATTAACTAAGGAAATGTATCCCAAGACACAGGAGGAGATAGAATACATGTCGAGGGTCCCTTATCCATCAACAACTGACAACTTGATGTATGCAATGGTTTGCACAAGACCAGATATTGCACATGTAGTGGGATTTGTGAAAAGGTATATGAACAATCCAGGTAAAGAACATTGAGAGGCAATAAAGTGGATTCTCGGGTATTTGAGGGGTACTACTACTCATGTATTATTTTTTGGAGGTTCAAACACAGTTCTACAGGGATATGTTGATTCAAATATGGTAGGTGATAAAGATAGTAGGAGGAGGACCACAGGGTATGTTTTTACTATAAGTGGAACAATAGTAAGTTGGATTTCGAAAATGCAAAAGGTTGTTGCACTTTCAACAACAGAAGCAGAGTATGTTGTTTCTACAGAGGCTAGTAAAGAAATGATTTGGTTACATAGGTTTATGGAGGAATTGGGAAAGAAGAAGGATAATAGAAGGTTGTATTGTGACAATGAGAGTGTCATTCATATTGCAAAGAAATCATCCTTCCATTCTAAGACTAAGCATATACATCTTAGGTACCATTTCATATGATATGTCTTGGAATATGGACATTTGAAGTTGGAAAAGATACACACTAGCCATAAGCCTGCAGACATGTTAACAAAGGGAGTAGCCAGGGAGAAACTGAGTTCCTTCTTAGTTTCAGTTGGTCTTCAATCATGAAGGTGAAGATGAGAAATTTTACAGGACCAAGAAGGATCATAGTCCAACAGATACAACAACGGTGGAGTTATTGAGATCAGTCTCCAAGTAGGAGATTATTGGTTGTGGAGCCGGATTATCTTCATGTTTCATAGGTCTTTCTTTTCAACCATGTTTATACCTCATGAAGAATGTACACCCTGGAATATTGTACACCCCTCCACGTGGGGGGGGGGGGTGCAGTGGAGGATTTCCCCCCCTGCGGGGTTCGGGGGTGAAGCCCCCGAAGGAAAACTTGCCTTGTAAATGTATATTGTAATTTCATAGTAAATATGGACTATTCATTATAAGGTCATATATCTTATGGTAGAAGTTATGTTAGGGTTTTTTTTCCTAGAAGGAAACCCTCTTTTATGAGGGAATTGTATTGCGATTGTTTATTATCATTGCAAATATTGTATTGTGAGAGAGAAGATTGTGAGAGAAAGAAGAGGAAGTTACAAAGGGTATGTTGTAGGTTGTATCCCTTCATTTTCTTGATAATAATAAAGGAAGAACCTGGAAGTTTCTCTGGTGGATGTAGCCCACACTGGGTGAACCATGTATATCTCTGTCTCTATTGTATTGTGTATCTTTTGGGTTTTATTTCAGCATTTGTCTTATTTTATTGCTCCATGATCTTGTTTTCTAATAGTTACAGGACCACTTGTGACTTATTCAAATGAAGTTGTTCATCACCTACATGTCAATAGTTACAAGTTTGAGGGTTTGAATTTTCCCAAGCAACTTTGAATTCTTCCCATCAACAAATATACACTAGTTTCATAGGTATACAACAACAACATCACCATTTCATCTCTTCTTTCTATATCAATCTCAAACACCAACAATATTCTCATCGGTACACCAACAATATTCTCATCGGTACATCAACACTTCAAATATATCAACAACAAGCACTCGATGATCCTACAAGTTCAACACAACACACACTAGATCCAACTCTCCCCTCCACCTGTGTCATGAGGTAAATGTAAGGTAAACTTGAGGTAGTAATATTATTTTTTATTTTTCTGATTTATTAAATATTTGAGAAATTTATATTTTGTTACCTATGAGTTCACCTAGCCTAATGAACCAACACTCATTTCTAATCCTATTTTTTCCATACCCCATCTAATATTCATACTCCACTCATTTATCTCATAATTAATGATACTCTATGCTCATGCCCATTACCTTATCCAATCCACATGAAATTTTTATCATAATATATAATTATTAACCCACGATCATTTCTCTTCATGCATGATCATTACTTGGAATGACAAAAATATCATATTCATCACCCATTCCTTCGATCCCCACTTTTTTTTGAATCAGTGTAAGGATTCAAAACAAGTATAAATTCTCTCATACCCTTTTCTAAAATCCCCAAAGCATTGGATCTATTGGAAAAGTGAATTGGCATGAAAAAATTGCTCTACATACTTTTCCATGACTGAGGTTGCAATGATGTGGGGAAGCTCAACCTTGTGAGGACCAAGCCATGGTATTTAAAATAGCTCAAATCCTATCTAGAGTATAATGCAAGTAAGTCTATCCCAAAAAAAACAGGTTGGCTTCCATTCTTGAAGAAATTCCAAAGGTTCAATTCCTATGTGACCAGAGCATTTACATAGGGATTAGATGGCAATTTGGCTTGGGTAGGGGATTTAGTATTCACTGTATCATAGGAGACATTGGCCAGAGCTACAAGACTCCCTCAATAGGGAGAAAAATAGTTTAAGAACAAGACAATAGAGAAAGGGACGTCGAATAGATTCCTATGCCCGACCAGTGAAAAACTAGATTAGAAAAGGGGGTACCAATAACATGGATCAAGGAGAAATTGAAGAACCTTATGTTCATGCTCCAAAATATTGCCACTTGTGAAGGGCAATATTTATTTACCACATTCATATTTTATTGCATTTTGAATTCAGTCAACATATAGATTTTTCATTCTATCTTTATCAACGTTTGGATTGAATGGCTAAAATGATACATGAAAACCCTAATAATATTCACCACAACCTATTTCATCACATGGTCTGGTTAAAATTCTAATTATGGAGGAATTGAAGAAAATAAGTGATGATTGGGATATGTTTTTTTCTTGAAATGAGTTTATTATTAGAGAGGGTCCACATGAGGAGGTGCCCAAGCACATGCCGTTGTCTATGATCTTAATAAAAAGAAAAAAAGTTCCTATCCCCACCAAACCCTACTCCTTTCATGCCAATTCCTACCACTCCCATTGCACCACTATTCCCATCATAAGTGCAATAAGAGTTACAAGAAGTATGTCTAGGTAAAAACCCTAGGTTAAAACACCGAAACCTAACCCTCCATGTTCAATGATAAATACAATCCATTTGGATTTATAACCCATGCCCATTGAATAGAGACATATTCGACAACATGAGCCCTCGATTCAAGTGTTTAAAATGTCCCAAAAGAAACCCTCAAGGCATGATATACCCGAGTGTTCATCCTCGCCACTATTCATGCCTCAAGGTGCCAATAACACAACTGATTACTATGAGCCTCCCCAATTTCGTAATGATCGGTTAATCTCTTCCAGACTAGAAATAAAAGATCGATGAATCGATATCATAAAGGATGATGTTGAAGAATTTAAAATATTGGACAAGGACATCAAAAATGAGAATGTAGTTTTGAAGGATATGTGTGATCAATTGCAGAGGAAAATTGGTGAATTGACTGTGCATAAAGAGAAGTTCCAGAAGGAAGCATATCTGTATTGAGCAACTAGGCTCACAAAATCAAAACTTGAAAAGGAAACTCAGAGCAACCAAGGGGAAAATGGCACCTAAAGTCAATATATGTATTGGCACTTCATCAAGATACAGGGTGACTGAAGTTTGTCAATTTTTATGATTTTATTATCAAGACAACATACATGTTTTGTTTGCGTGAGGACACACAAAACCTCAGGCATGGGGAATGTGTTGGGCCCCAAAATTAACACCATTTTCACTGCCAAATGATCCTTTTTTACCACTCCAGACACACTCGTTTCACTATGACAACCACTCTTTTATTATATTTTATCTAAAATGGTCATCCAAGGCTCATAAGGTAATTATAATGATTTTGTTATGTGTTTTCTCATAATATTTGATGAATTAGGAAGGTTAAAAGATAAATTATTACTAATGATGCTTAATTGAGCCAGGTCCTGTAACCTATACAAGAATCTTGTAACCAGTGTTGGAGTTTTTCATATCTCCATAATTTTAGAAGGAAAATCATGATATGGGTTTTCTCAATAGCGACCTCGACATGCTCTCAAGCTCCTCACATTGATTCTAGAAGGCAGAGAAAAGGTACCAATTTGTAATCAAATTCCAGGTCAACATTATCCAAGTTTAGAGCATCGACAACCAGATTGGGTCGAGGACGATAATGGGAGATATTCTCATGCATTTCGTGTCATGAGAATATCTTCCCAAGGATTTCTTAAGTTTATTTTAGCATCTTCGGTCTTAATTGAGTCATTGTTATGATTTCAGGATGTAAATCGATGAGCTCGATGCGTTAAGACAGGAATCCACTCAGATCGACCTGTGTGCATATAGAACATAGGATATGTATAAATTCACAACGTAAGTTTGGAATGTAATTTTGAAGCTAGAAACATTAAACATCAGTTAAAGAGCTTGTAGATCTCCATTCATATCTCCATGTATTGAAACCTTTGTTGTTGATTAATACAAACGTTGTGTTCTGAGTTACTCTCCATTTCAAATTCATGTTCATCTTGTAGACTCTTAACGCAACGATCCGCTGACTGGAAAGGGACTACCACATATGGATTTCGTTGTTTGTATTGTCAAGTTAGGTTTGTAATGAATTTGTTGCAGATATAGATTTAGTTTATTTGCATTCTGGTTTGTTTTTGACATTCCTTTTGAGTCTGACGTTTGTGATTTTGTTATGGTAATTTGTTGTACAGGTTGTGCTTTGATATAATTGGAATCATATCATAACTACAGTCCTGTAGTGATTTTGATTTGAGAGCTTTGAAATCCATTACTGTCTTTACATGAAATTGTCTTGATACTACACAGTGGTTTATGCATTTACACTCTGACTTGATTTGAGTGTAATATAGATATAGTTTAAGTTGCAGAGATAATGATTGTGTCATTTCTCAAGTAACAATTCAAAGAACTCGATTTGGATTTAAGCTACAAAGTTGTATCATTTGACAATTTCAGGATTGGTGTGTTATTGTTTGAATTGTCCACATGAGTTTGTATGAAGTGTGAATATTTGGATTCATGCTTGTAGTTAGTTTCTTTCTAAATTCCTTTGATTACAGGTATTTTCATACCTCATTAGAATCATATTATTTTTACATGCTCTATTTTCATAGACAAAGTTTCATTGAAGGTAGGAACATAATTACTTTTTGACACTTAGGTTTTAAGCTTAAGTGAAGAAATGTAAGCCTTTGGCCACCAAATTGCATTTTGTTCTACTACCCAATATACATAAATTATCTTTTTCTATTTGCAATAGATTAGTTTCATTTTGATTAAAGTGTGAAGAATATTCTTTTTCCATAGATTAGGATAGTTTAGATAATCATTTTTGTTTCCTATTCCCTACACATAAAGTTTTTCCATCTCTAAGTTTATTCCCCGAGATTGATGATTAATGCTCATAAATTAAGTTAATTAATTGGCTCGACGATGAGATTCTTTCTACAAACCTTGATTTGGCCAGTGTATGAATGGTACCTTCCTCTCTTGGCCCAATCAATCAGATCATTTGATGACCTAGATAATATGTTTATGACTATGTCTGCACCTTTGATTGCATATCATATGTTGCTCACCCAGTTCACTCAAATTCATCTTAAAAAAGGAGAAAGAATAAGACATTTTAATCTACTATTTTTTAATACCTTGAATCAAATTCCACAAGAGTGTAGACCAAGTGATCCTGTTATTTTGGGTAGTTATAAGAATGCAATTCCTGCAAATGTAAGTTATGCAATTAGATCTTCAAAAATAAATGATTTATATGGAGCCATTAAAAAGACAACATAAATGGAAGAATTTATGATGGAGACTAATGTTTATCCTAAGGTCATTCTTGGGAAGGTACAAAGAAAAATAAATACTCTTTCTATTTCAAATCAAGGACCATCAACTTCAAGAAATTTTGAAAATCGAAGAACAGTGGAGGGATCCTTCAGGGGATTCCCCCTAATGTTACGAATGATGCAATGGATGTTCAACAGATGAGACAAAGAATATAAATCACTCAAATGAATAGAACTATCACATATATGAAGAATGAGCTCACAAGGTTGAAAAGGGATGAAAATTGCGTCCCTACAAATCAAAATATAAGAATTCTAGTGCAATATCAAAGGGTAAGAAATGAAAGAAATGAAGAGCATAGAACAAGGGTACCAAGAGTGCCAAATCCTAATGCCGTTACATTGGAAGAAATTGTTGAAGAGGAAAGTTTTTAGAATAAGAGATGAGACAAAGAATAGAAATCACTCAAATGAATAGAACTATCAGAGATATGCAGAATGAGCTCACAAGGTTGAAAAGGGATGAAAATTTCATCCCTACAAATAAAAATATAATAATTATAGTGCAATATCAAAGGGTAAAAATGAAAGAAATGAAGAGAATAGACCAAGGGTACCAAGAGTGCCAAACCCTAATGTCATGATATTGGAAGAAATGGTTGAAGATGAAAGTTTTGAGAATGTTGATCAAGGGACAAACATCATTCAAGATGAAATATTAGAGTCAGTATAGATGGATGAAGGTACACCATCCTTTTATATTTTTGATGAAAAAGAGGATCATGAACTTTTATACGAGAATGTAGTCTATAAAAGAGCTCAAGTGAGTAAAATCAAAACAAAAGAAGCACTAGAAAAAGGAAAGACCAAAGAAAACACTACTGATTAAAAAAAGCAACAAGAAGTTTCTAATTAGGAAAATACTCGACCACATATGACTTATAATTTGATTGATTATTTAGCCAAAGTCAGAATTACCTTTCCCTTCATGGAGGTGGTGAAGATACCACAAAAAAGGGAAAATCTCTTAAAGATACTTAATGATTCAAATCCAAGAATAGAAGTTATTTTCATCAATTCCAGGAAACAACAAAATTTTTCATTGGTGAGACCAAGAGGAAAAGTCCCACCATTCTACATGACTATAGAAAATCACGATGTAGTATTGCACAATTTTTTGGTTGATAGTGGAGAAACCAACAACACTATGTCTTTATCAGTTATGGAAGCATTAGGAATGGGATGTACCAAGTATTATGATGTTAGGGGAAAGTATATATGATATTGATTAAAAAAAGTTCCCATCCTATGATGAGATAAAATATTTTTGTGCATGGATAAGTGAAACTCCTCACATCACAATAGTATTTACTATTATAGTAGTAGACTTACCTCTAGCCTACAAAGTTGTAATAGGAAGATATTGGTTTTCATTGATTGGAGGATACATTATGAACGCTAGGAGATGTATGATGTTTCCTAATAAAGATGGGACAATGGTCAGGGTCTCTAGAGAAAATAGAAATCCCACATCATTTAGAAAGAAAGAGAATGAAGAAATACAAAATTATATTGATGCTATACTTGAAAATTGTGTTGTTATGAGCCCAGAACAAGTCAACCCTCTAAATTAAGAGGAAGAAGATTATTTTCAGGGTTTTTGGAAGATGTCATTTGATGACAACTATTCTAAATTTGGAAGTGGAGTAGGGATTGTTTTCAAAATTCCTTAGTCCATTATATATCCTCACACAATCAAATTGGAATTTCCATGTAATAACAATGAAGCATAGTATGAAGCACTAATACAAGGAATGATTATTGCACTCCAGATGAAATTTGAAAATTTGGTAGTAACTGGCGACTCAAAATTGGTCATAAATTATATCAAAAAAATATATAGAATCAAGAAGGAAACACCGAAGCACTACGTAAAAATAGCACTTGAATTCATGGACTCATTCAATTCATTTAATATTTCTTTTACTCCTCGTGATAAGAATAAAAATTTGATTAATTGGTGGTTGTTGCATCTCTACCCTGACGATTCCCAAAGTCAAAATATATTTTGTGTCAAAAGAATTTTTAAACCTTCAATTACTGACAATCAAGAGTATCTCCAAGTTTTCGGAAATAATGAGCATGTTGCTAATTTTCTCACTCACGCAAATGACTCTTTTGAAAGTATTGATGATCAAATGTTGTAGTTCTCTCAAAATATTTTGTCAATTTGGAATCTCTTTTAAGAAGGGATGATCAAACCAAAATTACAAATTTCAAAGAAGAAGTATCTATCCAAAAAGTGCAGAAGACATAAAAGATAAATATCTGTACACATGATGCTCCCAAGTACGTAAATCATGGTAAAAATTGTACATTGGAGGAAATAGATCAATACACTTCTCTTTTCAAAGAAATCTATGACATTGTTTCTTGGACATACGATGATCTAAAGGAATATGATAAGTCAAATTTTCAACACATTGTACCTCTAAAAGAAGGAATGAAGCTTGTCAAGAAAAAGTTGAGAATGATAAATCCAAAGTTGAAGCCTTTAGTAAAAATGGAATTAGAGAAGTTAAAGAAGGTTGGAATAATTTTTCCAATTAGACATCTAGAGTGGCTTTCAAATCTCGTTATAGTGGGGAAATTAATTTTTGTGTCGATTTCAGGGATCTTAATAGAGAAGCATCAAAGATAATTATCCACTTTCGAAAATGGAGATGTTGTTGAAACAAGTTACTAGCTCAACCTTGATGTCTATGCTTGATGGTTTTTATGGATACAACCAAGTGCTTGTTTCCTAAGAAGATAGACCCAAAACTGCCTTTTTCACACCATGGGAGACCTATGATTATGTTCGCATGCCATTTGGCTTGAAGAATGATGGAGAAACCTTCCAAAGGCTGATAGATCATATCTTCAAAGACCTTATTGAGAAATTTATGGTTGATTATCAAGACGACTTGACTGTTCATTATAAGTTAAGAGAAGAATATATCAGGCACTTAAGAGTAGTATTTGAACGTTGTAGGTTTAATGGCATATCTTTGAACACTGAGAAATGTTTATCTACATTATCAGAAGGAATTTTTTTGGAACCCATAGTTAGCAAATAAGGAATATATATAGATCCATAAATAATCAAGGAAATTAATTATCTGAATCCTCCAACATCTAAGAAGGGGCTACAATATTTATTTGGAAAGATAAAATTTGTACGCAGATTTGTCTTGGACTATGTTGCAATTGTGAATCCCATCAATGTGTTGTTAAAGAAAGACCAAAATTTTGAATGGAATTAGGATTTTCAAACAACATTTACTAGAATCAAGCATGCGATCACTACTACTTCAATCCTTGTCAACCTGAGTTTTAGTAAGGATTTCATAACATATTATTTTTCTTTAGAAGAAACTATTGCTTCTATCTTGACACAAAGGAATTAAAAAATAATAGAACTTCCAATTAGTTTTATGAGTACGACTCTGCACGATTATGAATTAAGATAATTAGAGATAGAAAAATAGGCTCTCTCCTTGGTCAAAGAAGTGACACATTTTAGGACATATATTTTATCATCTCATGTCATAGCTTATTTCCTGATCTCTCTTATAAATATGTTGCTAAATCAACAAATGAGAGACGAAAAATGGGAAAATTGGCTTACCAAAATTTAAGAATATGATATTGAGATCAAGCCTTTCAACATATTCAAAGGATAAGGGTTATGCAAACTAATGACAAGAATTGATGCAGTGAGTGCAAGTGTACCTGTTTCGTGAGAGTCATCATTGTCAACATTTGAATGGTACAATAACATTATCTTTTATTTACAATATTTTCATTTTCCCATTGGTATGCCCTCAAAAGAAATAAGATCATTAAAGATCAAATCCAATCAATACGTGTTGGTAGATGAAGTTTTTTTTCAAAGAAATTTTGATGGAATGTTGTTAAGATGTATTGATTCCACAAATTCCCAAAACATTTTACAAGAGTTTCATGAAGGTATTTGTGGTGGAAATTGTTTACCAACAACAACTGTGCACATAATCATGAGAGCATGCTATTATTGGCCCACGATTTTTAAATGTTCTTTCTCAATGATCAGAAAATGTGGTTTTTGTCATAAGTTTTCAGGAAAAATGAAAAAGAAAGCGATGCCATTGTAGCCTATAATGATTGAAGAACCATTTAAACAGTGGGGACTAGATGTCATTGGACCAATCAACCCAAAATCCATGAAAAGTCATTCATATATTCTCACTACAACTGATTATTTCACCAAATGGTAAGAAACAATAGATTTGAAAAGAGTTGATTTTGAAGAACGCGTAACTTTCCTCAAAGATAATATTTTGTCAATATTTGGAGTCCCGAAGAAACTCATAATTAATAATGGATCAATTTTCATAGAGTCAAAACTATCGAAGTTTTGTGGGGAATATGGTATCATCATTGGACAATCTACAAATCATTATCCTCAAGGAAACGACTTGGTTGAATCTATAAATAAGACATTGATCTAGATTCTTAAAAAGATGTTCACTATGAACCAGACAAATTGACATGTAAAATTGATTGATGCACTATGGGAAAGTAAAATTACACCAAAGGATAAAAAAATATCATCACCATACACATTGGTATATGGGAAGGAAGAAAAAATGCATATTCATTTAGAATTGAATGCCTTGACTTATGTCGCGGATAATGAAGAAAAAGAAAAAGTTTCCCCTTTACAAAGAATATATGACCAATTGATGCATTTGGAAGAAAATAAAAGTGAAGCATTAAGAAAAAAGAGCCAGAGGCAACAGACTATCAATATTTTTTTATTATCAAAGTTTGTCAATAAAGGATTTTCATAAGGGACAATTGGTGTTGTTATGGAATAAGGAAAAATAAAAACCATCTCTTCTTACAAAGTTTGAAGCATTGTGGATCATTCCTTATATTATTGAAAAAGTGCTTGGATACAACTCTTATTTGTTGAAATACATGAAAGGCACAGTCAAAGGTTTTCTAGTCAATGGGAAACATCTAAAAAAACTTTTCTCCTAAGTATTCTCAATCTCAACCTGTACATAGATTTTCTTTCCTAGTACAAATTTCTACATTTATTTTTGTTTCTTTTTTTTCATTGACTCCATTTCCCAATGATCAAGATTCTGTATTTTCAGTAACCCACAGGGGGTTATTATCCCACAGTTTGAGCTAGTTGTTGATCCTTAAATTCGTTAAGTATTTGTTCTTCTTCTATTGTATATTCCCTTTCCACACTAGGAACATTTTCTATATTTTCCTGGGTTCATAGGCTATATTTACTTTTGTTCAAACTTTCATGGTATTCAAAATGCACCATCGCATTCTGACACCCTCATTTTTCACCCATACTTAGTAATTTTTCCAAACTTTCTATCGCAGGTCTAAGTCATTCTCCTGGTTCACTAGACTATCACCATGACCCCTTGGTCTGATTGATTCTTCATACTTAGTCTATTTATCATACTTCACTAACTCTGTGGTACCTCAACACTTATTCGATTTTTAGGATTAACCATGGAGAACACTAATTTTATAATTTTTCCATACATATCACCCATCCGTTCGACTGATCCATTCTTATACTTAATCATTTTTTTTGAAATATCATCATGGGTCCACTCTCATTCACTATTTCTCTACATACTCTAGATTCTCTGCCACCCCATGGTAATCCATGTCATATCTTATCACTCTCCCCAATTTGCATTTAATGCAAATCTCTTAGAAATAACAATTGGGTTAAGTATTAAAAGGGAATTATTAATGGTGATCTTCTTGAGAGAATTCTTCATCAATTCAAAATTTAATTCATATTAACCATTCTTTGAAAAAAGAGATTCAAATCATATTATGGTAAATGTTGATATATTGGGTTGGTTGTCAATGATGTCAACCATTGAAGAAATTTTGGTAGCAAATTTTGGTAGCCACAGATGTGTGGTTAAGGAACCCGATTTTGTATGAGGAATAAATACATACATATGGATAGTACATGTCATGCCATTTTCGGTGATATGTGGTACAACACGTATTTCCTCATGGTTGAGGAGATACAACTTAGTGAAGTTGGAAAACCCTCATGAGTTATCTAGAAGTCCCTAGAAGGTCAAATAAGTCAATTATTCTAAAATCTCCTAGAATAAGTTTACTAGTCAAAGTGTTTGTAACTATGAGTTAATCATGGGTAAGGTTGTTGAAATAAAAAAATAATTAAAAACAAATTAGTTGTAACAAGAAGTGGTGAGTTTACTATTTATGGATAAAGTGGTTGCAAGTGGGTAAATTAGTTGAAAGTGGGTTAGCCCTAAAAGAGGGAAGTTGGGTAAAATAGTTAGAAGATGACTCCTAAATGAAGCCACTTGGAGAATATAAATAAGAGAGAAAGGGACTCCCATTAGCACCAATTGATCACAGTGAATATCTATTTTGTGAAAGGTTTATTGTAGGTACTCATTGATACATCCAAAGTTGTGCAAGTGTGAGGAAGCGGAGGTAGAGTCACAACAAGGTTTTGTAGTTGTAGTGGAGAGAAGAAAGATCACAAAAATAACCCTAGTTAGGGTCATCCTTGCAGGTCACCCAATAGACATCCCACGAGGCATACCCACGGGTTGTGTGAGCCTGTCACACAAGACCTCGTGCGACACCTCACCCGTGTCACATGAGACACTACCATACCTAAGGATGAGAGGTGATTCAATATGCAGAGGCTGAGAAGATATTACAATAAGTTTAACAGTGACCAGGTACAACATATATATATATATATAGGATCAAAAGGTATGTTATATGCTTATGTGTAGTTAGATGTTGGGGTTTGTGTGAGACATGGTTATGAGAAATTGATGATTTGTCCTAGAGGGACTATTGGTTGTATGATACACACTATGTGAGACATATTTGCAGAGGTACAATACTGGTATATATTAGTTATTTATCATTGGTACACTTTATTGGGTTGTTTGTTGAGGTATATATTGTATTTCTTGTTACATGGTTGAGGTGTGTTGGTGGAGTTGTTGGTACAGTTTGAATCTTCATAATAGTGAGGGTTTGTCATTTTTTTGTTGTGAGAATTCATTATACATGGTTATGATTGTTTTCATATGTATGGAAGATGATCAGAGAGACACGAATGTACATGGTTTGAGATATACACTTGTGATATTGTGTATCAGATCTAGGTTATTAGATATGATTTGTTGAGGATATTATTGGTACAGTTTGGTACAGGTTGACTACAAGTTGTTGGTATAGGTTTCTACAGGTTGTTGGTACAGGTTGGTACATGTTTATAGTACATGTTTTATAGTGACATATTTCACAGTGACAGAGAGACAATGGTTTCATTAGTTATTTAGCACTTATATTTCATGGTGGTTGGATGGGGAAAGGATAGGTGGTTGAATCCACCTTTCGGTTGGTTCCAAAGAACTTAGGCGGTTGGTGCTTCTTATGAACATATTTCTTTTAACAATATAAGAAAAGCATTCTATGGTTTTCTCCTTTATTGGGTTTCCATATAAAATATTGGTGTACTGTGTTTATGTGTGATTGCTTATGGTTCATTGCTTATGTATACTGCTCATAAAGTAAACAATACACATTGTGGTAAAAAGGATTAAAAATACTAATATTGATTCACCCCTGTTGGACACACCGACCACACTTAGAGGGGGGGGGGGTGAATGAGTGTGGGGATATTTTTTTCAAAACTTCTCTCTTACACAAAATGCATCAGTTAGCATTCACCATTTACTCATTACTCATTGTTGTCATTTATAACCAGTTATATGTGAACATATATCAACAATATATCATCAAAAAATCATCTCCACAAGGAACAAAAATAACATAAGATGTATGTACAATTTTGTTTTTATTACGGACTACAATCCTTGGGGTTTTTCAGCAACAACTGAATAGAGTAAAACTCTACAAGAGAAACAAATCTATATGCAAGACTCAAATTACATCCTCAAAACCAAATGAGATGAGACAACAATCCTCCACAGATATCAATTTGTCATAGGTACGCGACTTGTCAATAGTGCAGCCCGCGTGTGTACACACCCTGGCTCACTACAACCCGTGTATGTATGTGGTCAGTCTGCATTACAACCTGCATATTCCTTCTGAGTTACTTAGGTTTTTCTCTTCATAATAAACTCATATCATCTACAACAAATTCATCATTCTCTTCTATCTCTCACTGTCCAGTATGACTCATAACCAGTCACAACACATCTAAGCTCTCCAATAATTAACTCATGCTTCTCAACCATACAATATGAATGCTACTTAAAACTGTATAAGAAATCAACATACTATAGAAATCATATCATCACTGAATCAGAAGAGTGTTCCTCACTCTATCATCCAACACAAATCACATCACAACAACATACCAAGAATTCCCTAGGCATTCACCACACAACAACAAATAGTATCCATCAAGATAACAATGTAACCATACCAGAGTCTTAGTGGCAGATCTGAGGCCATAGAATATGGAACCTGATTCAACCTTCAATAGATATTCATCAGCTCAAACACCAATTTCCATGAATTCATCCATTGTACGCACCCTGTCTTCATATAGCCCACGTATGTACGCATCTTCGTCCATTGCAGCCCGTGTATACCTCAGAAACTAGGGTTTCTGAACCTTTGAAACTTTTGTCATCAATATCTCAGACATGATGAAAATTTGATGCATTCATGAGATCCTCCATACTCTCTCTCTCTCTCTCTGAATATATCTTCAATCATGCTCAAGATATCCACAAAAGATGCTCACCAAAGATACAGAAGATGTGCTCCCAAAATGTACTTTTCACAAGAGACCCTTGCCTCTTATTTATACTCTTCATCTTCTAGGTCACTTAACCTATTTTCCTCATTTTAGGGTTAACCACTTTCCATAATTAGAAGTTTCTTCATTTCTTTATCAATTAAATAATTCTCCTTGACTTTGTCACCTCACTTTATCATTTAAATAATCTTCTTTGATTTTGTCACTTCACTTTATTATTTAAATAATCTTTCTTGACTTTGTCATTTTACTTTATCATTTAAATAATAATTTCTTCTGTGCAAGATCTTTGACTTCTTTTATCTTTTGTGGCTTCAAGCCAACATATGAGGTTCCTCCAACTTCATAAGGCCATAATTCTCAAACCATGAGGTGTTATGTGACATTCCACATACCAACGGAAATGGCATGACAAGCACTATCCATCTAGGACAGTTTCACTAAAAAATTCATTGATCTTCAATTCATTATTCTCCAATCAAGCATGGGTTCTCCAACCATTCTTCTAGGATAACTCAACCGTAAAGCGTCTTCCCGTGAGGGCTTTCACCTTAAGGGGACCACTTTGGATTTCATACATTTGCGCACTTTATCAACCATGATAAGCCTATAATGATCAATATAACTATGCATCATATATCAAATAAAACACATCGATCCATCTTCATCTTTGCATCATGTATCAATGACAACTCATTGATCCATCTTCATCTATGCATGACATCATATGCATCATATACTTGACATCTGTCCATTCTCATCATGGACAATACATATTACATTTGACATCATTCATAAATCAATCAATCCTTTGGCATCAATCAATCACTTGACATCAATCAATGACATCAATAAATCAAACCATTGGCATCAATGACACCATGATCCAACAACCCCCCCTCTCAGTATTCCAACAGTAAAAATATTTTCTTTGGTAATAATGTTCTTAAAGGAATGTACATTAATCTACCAACTCGATTAAGCATGAAAACTAGAATAAATGAAAACTTGTGCGGAGATACCATAAACTCATTTGGATGAGAAGATAAAAGGTTTAAATGGTTAAGAGAATACATGTATTACTACTCATTGCCACCTCTAGAGAGGAATTCAAACATTATTTGGATGTTATGAATTTCTCTATCATCCCGTGTTCTATAGGTCAGTGGCTTCAAAGAGTTAGTTTCATGGTGCATCGACAAATTTGGTAAGAACCAAAGAATAATTTAGCTACAGGGAGAGTCCCATATTTATTTGGCACCTTCAGTATTCAATAAAATGCTCAATCTCTTGGAGCCAACAATGACCTTAAAAGGTGATGATGCTAAGGAATTATTGAAGGAGAGAAGTGGTGGATTGGAGATCCTACGAGAATATATTGAGGACCCAACAATGATTCTAGAAGACCTCTCAAACACAAGTTAGTTTCTTGAAAAATCCTTATTGAGAAATGCCATGGATTTTTTCGAGAGTAGCCAGACAATAATATATGACTACAATTCCTTGATTGGTTCTGTATATCTTGCATTTTTCAATTCATGAGAAATCAATTTTTGATTGGGAAAATATTATTTCCAAAGAACTGTCTTTTTAGTTGAAAATTTTAAAGAAGAATAATAAATTATACATGTCCTCATGCCTAATATTTTCCTTTACTTACTGTCATGTCTTCAAAGGCCCACATTTATCCAAACAAGTCAATTCTAAAACTAACCTTGTTTGTATGTGGTACTCTACCTTATGGAAACAAAAGGATATGTATAATTTTTATGAAGGCAACATTGTGCATAGGGTGCATAGCGCAGTCTCACATGAGATAGATTTTATGAGGGACTACAATGTTTATGTGTTTACAGTCTACGAATGAGTGGGGATTGTATTTGGGTTCTTTCTTCCTTATGCATTATCCTTGTTAATCATTCATTTACTACTATGATTCATTCCTCTTTAAGCTTATGCATGCATGCTAGTATAAATACTTTAACCATTCATTCTTAAGATAAGGATCAATAGAAAGTAAAGAATTCATTAAAAATCACACAGAACACAAGGTTTATCATGTTTCACCCCCTCCTGTGGCTATGTCCACAAATATATGTCTTCTTTGCTATTTTATTTATTTTTTTGCAAAATCTTGCGCTGCATTCATTACATCTTCAGTAATACAATAAAAAATGAAGGTAAGTGTTGAAATATTGTAACTTCGAAGAATATTCTAATTATATTTGAGTTATTATATTATAGATCAAATCTCATTTTGTGGATTGATCATGTCAGGTCTTGTATAATACCAAATCCTCTTTTGTGTATTAGTCAAACCATATTTATATGGTGGTATTTGTAAAGTCAGCCCCTAGTGTTTATAAAGTGGTTTTAACCACTCCTCGAAGAAGTCGTCCCTACTAAGTGAAGAGACATAACCCTAGAACCTCCTCAACTAGTATTTATATGTGAGGATGATTCCTCACTCTTACACTCTCACACTCACGCATCTAGTGCGCATATATTGAAGCAAGTTGCAATTGTAGGAGGAAGGATAAGAGAGGCACATTCTCAGTCTTAGTTAATTCTTGTTGTTTTGGTCATAGTCTTGGCATTGTATTGGCAATATATTATTGAGGACATTTTGCCAGGTTTTCTCCCCAATGAGGGTTTCCTAGAATAAAATGTTGTGTATCTTGTGATTGTGTTTCTTTCAGTGATCCTCCTTATGATGTTGTTTTGGAAATGCATTGAATGCTCATCTAATTTGGAATTAACCTAATAACAACAATAAAAACTTAACATGGTATCAGATTTTGACTGAATAGAGCATCTTTCACTGGGTACCTAAAAATGTCATTGTTGTTGTACAAGAAAATTAGGGCTTTTACTGAAGAGGATTTTTTGACCAAAACATATCTTGGGAAGTGTGCCCTTCCCTAACGCATCTTTTAGTATCTTGAGAAAACCTTTTCAATGGCTAGATTGTTACGAGGAAAATCTCTCTATGGCTAGGGCGAACCAAAACAAACGGAAATGATTGCAGAAATCAAATTTCTTCTCAAGTATGATATATAAACAAATGTGTTAACGAGACAAGATAAAAGGCCTACCTCGTCTAGATGTTCGATGACATCCATCGTTGAGCACTTTGACCCAAAGCAATATACCTGAGACAAGTTCTCAACAAACAAGCAAAGAAAGCATACAACAGTAATATAAAAGGTTATCACATTAGATAGCATAATCCATTAATAAACATGACAAATTCTCCCATGGAATAGTAATTCAATATATTTTCAAGATATCAATTGTATGGGAAAAGAGTATTTCTATTAATAAACGATTAGCAGAAGCGAAAATGTTACATACTTTTGTCTTGACACGGTTAGGAACCAATTGATCCAGGTGGATCATCTCAAAATTATATAGATTTAAAGTATTCAAAATGCAAAGTAAATCTTAAAAAGTGGAAGAGCTCGTCAGTATCTTTCCGATGACGTTTGTTTTGGGAAAAACGGCCTCTAGATGACAAAGATATCAGCAGTGGAAGTTTCGTCAAAGATGGTGAAAAATGGTTAGGAATTGTATAATTTGGGGCTATGGGAATTGAACCCAAGACCTTGTTAAAAGGCCACCATGACCCCATGGTTGGGTAAAAGGGGGTGGTCAAGGCCCCCCCCTTGGTATTTAAATGTTATATTAAACCAAACCATATGTGATAAATGCCAACCATCTAATGCGCCAAACCATAATGTTTATACCATATATTAAACCAGCCAAATATAATAAATGCGCCATATTATATTGTTTATACCATATGTTAAACCCAAAACATATATATCCAAAGTCCACAACCATATAACGAGCCAACCATATAATGCGCCCAAATATGATATGTTAAAATCATATGTTAAAAATGATATGCCATATCATATGCGTGGAGGAGAAGCCCACGGGTTTGAACCCGGGACTTCCATCCCCCTAACCACCATAGCTACCAACTTGCCACCGCCATGGGACGTGTCAAGAAGTGGCCAAATAATATTAAGATTTGCCGAGATTTGGGGGATTTCGGAGGGCGCGTGGCCCATAGCTCGTGCCTCCCTAAACCATGGTTTTTCTCATTATTTAAATGAGCAATGGGCATGGATCCTGAGGTGGGAGTTGTGATGCAGGTAGACATAGGCACGTAGATCGAGGTGGTTCTACATAGTGATAGATGTGAATTTTCACGTAGACTGAGGTGGTTTTGCACGTAGATCGAGGTGGTTCTAAGTTTGCATGCATCCCGAGGCTGTATAGACTATACAAATCAGAGGCAGATTTTGGGAATTGTGCCAAGAAGGGCATTATGAGTCCAATTTCTGAAATATATCGAGTTTATACTCAAAAGTCTTGGTTTTTCGCAAGGATTCCAGATCCAATTTTACTTTTTTTCATTCAGGCATCCAGACAGAAAAGTGCTCACATAATCTTTCAGATACACAGAAAGGTATCCATGTTCATACTTAAAAGTCTCAGAATTTCATCTTGCAGCTGTTGTTGAAGTGTTTTACTATATATGACAAATAGAAATCATAAGTCACTTTGTAAGCATTTAAATACTTAATCTTTTGGCCTTCCCATTTGGAAAGTGGACTGAAGACGTAGCCAGGGGGTCTGGTGAACTCCGTTACCAATTCTTGTTCATGGATGATTTTCTTACATGTTTATGTGTTCATGTGATTGATGTATGTTCTTTAATTTTGCATTACAAAGATGGTTAACAGTTAAAAATTCACATGCAAATAATGGTTAAAATATCTTGAATTTTAGATCAAGTTAAATTTCAGATCACCAATAAACTAAGTTCCTTCCAGCTGGGCCTCCACCACTTCAATCCTCCACCAAAGGAAAGCTCATATAAGGGAGACATTGAGGTTCTCAATGTTGGATCATGTTGTCATTGATGCCAATGGTTTGATTGATTGATGTCAAGTGATTGATTGATTTCAAAGGATTGATTGAATGATGATTTATGTAATATAATATGTATTGTCCTTGATGAGAATGCATAGATGAAGATGGATCAATGAGTTGTCATTGATAGATGATGAAAATGGATCGTTGTGGTTCCATTGGTATATGATGCATTGTTGAAAAATGTATAGATGACTCATTATTGTCTTATCATGATTGATAAGGTGCACAAATGGATGAACTCCAAAGTGGTCCCCTTATGGTGAAAGCCCTCACGGGAAGATGCTTTGC